>JAHWXV010668643.1:0-14485 GCA_024586415.1 Phrixothrix hirtus
TTCCCTTTAATAATATTTTGATAAATACTGTTAATTAATTATTGAAATAGCAAATAAATCCTAAATAGTTCATAATTAAAAATAAACCGTTACAATATCTTACATCTATTGTTAATTTGGGCTTAAATGATCATCATGGAAATACTGGAAAAGCTTGTGTCAGTGATCGAGCTTCGCTTACTCCGCACTGTATCCTTTTTCTATCTCACATCGCATAGCTCAGAGCTCAAGCTAGAATTGTCGACCTGTATCTGATGTATATAATTTAGTCTAGCCAAAAAATTGAAATCTTATTACAACATTAAACTTTTAAAACGGTAGATGTTATATTTTAAACCTTTGAACCCGTTAAATCTAAATAAATTTCATATTCAGTTGAATAATACTAATAAAGTGAATATAAAGATCTAACAATTACAAAATAACTAAATATTATTGATATAAGGTGTGACTAAAGAATATTAATTAGAGTAAACCGACTAGTAAAAATATAGAGCCTTTCAACAGCTATGACCCGTTTCGATTAGGCTGCCAAAAAGGTTCAATTATAAAATAAAAGCACTTTTTAACGATTATTGACTGTTGGTTCGAAGGTTTTGATATTCAGTTTACAATATTTGCGAAGATTTTCATCGATCGGTTACACACCGTAACCCTTTGATCTAAAATAATTTCAACGGTTATATCGGAAGTCGCCACTAATCTGCTTAATTTATACAAAACCTCGTACTATTTATTAATAATTTGAGCTTTACGTGTTATTTTAGAAAATCGTTCCTTAGACTTTCATATCTAAAAACCTGCCCCTTTTGCGATATTTAGTATTCTTCAAAAACTTTTAAGTTTTTATCATTTTTAAATACATTATGTTGGGTAATATTAAAGATAAAATTTAAACTTCTTCTAGCTATTGTACTCATCAGATTTAACATCGTACTAATATTTTCATTTAGGAGCTATAACATTTCAGTACTAAATGAAATTGTTTGAGGGTCAATAAGTATTTTTTTTCAAATGGCGTGCTTTGTATCTGGTAGTACTATCTAACGTAGAATTAAATTATGTACGACGAGCATTCGGGTTTCCTATATCTACCTTTAATAATTTTTAAGTTATTAAGCTTTATTTAAATTCCATTGCCCTCAATCTTCTTTGACAATTGGATAGTTGTCTGTGTGAATGAAACTAAGTAAACAAGACCTTTGAAACTGGTAACATAGCTCAACGCCTTATATTTAAGTCTATAGAATCGTTTTATTTCTATTTTTCTTCCTTAAAGCTTTTTTAGATAAAAATCTCACAAATATATTTTAATTGTAAAGTGCTCATTTAAATTTACCTTTATATTCATGTCAACTCCATTTAGCAGAATTATACAAAAATTAATATTTTTAATGAAAGATGTCCTTGTCTGGATTCAAAGAAGAAGGCAAAAATCACAGGAACGGAATGGTGGTTTTATATTTTGGTATTTAATCTAAAGGAATGGTTTCAAACCGATTACTGAAAATGAAATTGATAAATAAATAATTTAGGATATTATCTAGCCTTTACTTTACCATTTACAATACTAAACGTAAGCCAAGTTTGATTATAAAGGAATGGTATATAATGATGTTTTCAAAAATACACCCGGGTTAAGCCGATACAACGAACCTACTTTAATTTTAGAAAACGCCGTATATGATTTTAATTCGCCTATAAATAAATTTAATTATAAGGAATAAACGATTCTTTTATGAAATGTTTGACTATTCCATTCAATCGAATAAAATTAAAAGTAGAAGCTGTTTCTAAAACTACTGTATACGGGGTAATTACAAAATCCACCGACAAATTTAACGCGGTACCGTAGATGCTGAACTCCGTTCATTAACATGAAAATGCTATAAAATGGAAGACTTATTTAGAGAAAATTGAAAATATCCACTGTTAGGAAACTGCAGGAAAATATGTATACAAATGATTACATTCCAATTTTAGCTTGAGGAAATAACACGTTCAATAGTATCAAATGAATGCAGCTGTATTTGTGTAAATTAACCTATGCCGATACAATGACCTACAATTTTATTCGTTCGTTTTTTATGACGGCAAGAATTAAACATTTAATATTTATTTAAACATAGTCAATTATACTTAAAGTACATATCCAAATTTTTATAACTACCATAATTTTGATAATTTATTTGTTGGACCATTTCAATTTTTAAAATTTCTAAAACTGTAAGGGATTCATTGCTATAAGACATTATTTCATGATAACTTGCACGATTTTAAATTATACTGGATGTAGGTTTTATAAACTCAAAATCAAAGCAATGAGCTGGCATTGTTTCGCCATTTCGACATTTGAAAATCTAAGAACATGTTCCTTAACCTTTTGAAACTTCCAATTTAAGATAAGATATTGATTTTAAAAAGAACTTACGTTCGATATTAGTTAATCTATCCATTATTAAACAAACACGATGTTCAACTTAAAACTAATGTAATTAAAATACAATATTGAATTAATCACTCGTCTTCACCCAAATAAAAGAATATTAAAGCATTTTGACAATTGTTTCGGTTTAATAACTTTTTACAAAGGTAATACCATCATCAGAAAACAACTAAAGGTAACAATTTGAAGAAGTAAAAAACAATTTTTTTATATTATCAAAATTAGCTTACCAAATTACAAAACTTATCCATTAAACAAATAGATAATAACAACATATTAAAACTCGTAAGTTAACAATAACAATAAATTAAACTGAAATAGTAAACTTTAGAAATCAAATAAAATGATAAATTTTTTTTGTTATAATAAAAATAAACAAAACTACTTGAAAAATAAATGAACGAAGGAAATTACATATATATTGGTAAAATGAATTAATAAGATAGGTTTCTTAAAATTTGCTTAAGAGTACAATTAAAGTTAATGTTTACAAAAATGTTGCAAAAGAGAGCTGACATTGGGAATTTGTTCATTTATAATTTGATTCTGATTAGATAAAAAAGATTTGTTAATATAAAAACTTTCAGCAAGTGTAATTTTGGAAATATTAATAGAAACAAAAATTATTTCCGTAGACAATGGAGGATTATACGAATGTCCCTCTTGGATAAAGTGTATTGCAAAATTAGAAATTCCACAAGTATTAATAGCCTTACGGGAATCAGTTAAACGTTCTTTGAAACGCCCAATTTTACGTTATACTATTTAAATAAGGCTAGTCGTGGCCATAAAATATATTTATATAAAAAATAAAGTTTGAAGAGGAGGAAATTCCTGATGAACAATTTATTACTAACTGTTTACGTTTTAATGTTACTCCTACTTTTATAAATATAAAATCAAATAAATTATCAAAATATGGTACCTATTAAAATTTCGATATGGTCTTTAAGCATAATTGAATATGTTTAAATAGATTTATCATTTTATTTGATTTCAAAAATTTACTATTTCAGTTTGATTTATTGTTATTGCTAATTTACGAGTTTTAATATGTTGTTATTATCTATTTGTGTAATGGATTACTTTTGTAATTTGGTAAGCTAATTTTTAGAAATTAAAAAAATTTTTTTCAACTTCTTCAAATTGTTACCTTTAGTTGTTTTCTTATTATGGTACTACTTTTTGTAAAAAGTTATTTAACCAAAACAATTGTCAAAATATTTTAATATTCTTTTATTTGGGTCAAGACGAGTGATTAATTTAATATTTTATATGGATACGTCCAATTAAATTAATAAACATGCAGAACTGAAAATTACTACACTTTAGTAACAAAAACCACAAGATGCTATTGTTTGAAAGAGGGTGTTAAAACACAAATATCCTGACAATTTAACATTGTATATATACGTTTCTATGTGAATGCGAGGCCATAAATGAAATTAATATCCCCGCTTTATTTATTTTAGTGTTTTCGAATGACGCAACAAAGCTGTTATGTGTTTATAGTTAATTTAACTATATCGACGCGTTCGGTTGTTGCTATTGCAGTGGCTTTAAAACAATTCTGCAGCTTTATTTTAAGGGCGTATTTCTTTGAAACAACACGAAATGTTTTAAAAAGAATTTGTTTCTCTTAATTTAGAGGTATGTCCAAGTTTGTAGGTGGGTTTAAAAATAAACCTATATAAAATAAGTTTTAGCATTAGTTTATTTAAATAAGTCTACATTGGTATTTTAACTTGTAAAACAGTTTAGCAAAAAACTAAATTAGTGAAACAAATTTTTAGGAATTTTAATACTAAGATTTGTGTCTATAATATCGGTTGCAAGTTTATTATTACTTACTCTACCTAGCAAAAAATAGACATCACATCCGAATTGTGTCTGGGGACTCCAAATAGTGGAGTTGAATTAAAGCCTAAATACTTGAAAACCATTATAGATAATTTCAGGAAACTAGTACAAATCGATGCGGAATTTCATTATGCGGATATAGGTTGTGCTGTTTAAAAAGGGTGATCTTTTGATGTTTACATATTCTTGGATTGTTATTAAAATTTTGAATACACTGTAGCAGATTATTTAAAACTGTTAGTATGATATTACAGCTGATGATTTAATTATTCGCTGTTCAATACTTGTCAAGATATTTATTTTTGGAAAACATAATGCCTGTAACATTTACGTCTTTTTTTAAAACATCACTTAGTAATTAAATTACATTTTTAGATTAATAAAACATTTTCACAAATGCCTAAAACATCTATCAACTGACTAGTTTTCATATTTTTAATATTACCCTACTATCTTACATCTTCCCCCTTTACATTAAAGATGAGTTTTATTTTGGAGGAAGCCTAACACTCCTTCCGCTTCTAGTTTTATAACTATTTCTATTTTCTGTAGGATACATTTTAGTTTCAGTATTGGCATCGTTGCTAAAAGGTTAAATTTCATTTGAAAGCCATTATTTGATTTGTGTAGTTTCCGGAATTCCGTCTTAATAATGTTCCATTTTTATCCTATATTATATATGATCTGGGAGTATTATGTTTGCATTTCTTTTAAAACCTTGATTTTATTTTGGCATTTCTATCATAATATTTTTTATAAATAACTTGCTTATATAAAATATTTCTATGAGCATTTTCTATTATGCGTGTCTTTAGTAAACTAGACCTGGTTCTACGGCTAAATAATATTTGAGCAGGAGAAATATCAAGACCTGATATTGGTGAATTTCTTTAATCCAAAACTGCAAGTTTAATATCTTTATCGTCTTCTTTACATTTTTGAATTATCTTTTTCACTGTCTGTACGGCCCTTTCTGCCTGTCCATTTTTTCGAGGATATCTTGGATAACCTGTTATAAATTCAAATCCCCATTCCTTCGCAAATAATTTAAAAGAGAATAAACTAAATGGCATACTATTACTAACAATAATTTTACGGATATGAGTGGCAAATATAAATTTAGACTTACAGATTACCTCAGAGGAAGTTTTACCTTTTATTCCTCTTATCTCTAACCACTTTAAGTAATAATCTTGAAGTACCAAGTAGCTTTCATAATAAACTTCAAAAGTGTCACAGGGTACTTTATTAAAAGTTATATTGAGTATATCATGGGCCAGCAACGGTTCGCAAAAATTTAAATTTTGATATTTTTCACATACACTGCATTTGCTTATCATATTTTCTATATCATTATTTAAACTTGGCCAATATAAAGGTTGTCTTGCGCTTTGTTTTGTTTTAACCATTCCAAAATGTGATTCGTGAAGCATTTTTAAAATATATTGTCTTAATTTTACCGGAACAATGACTCAGACATTAAAAAATAGTAGTCCATTTTATAGATAAATTTCATTTGGAGTTTGTGTTAGCATCAACCTCTTCCTTTTTCGCAGACCAACTTTTATAATGGTAGCATTTTAATTTTTGTAGCACCTTATCTTGTGCTGTGGCTTCTTGAAATGCTGTCCTTTTCTTGATAGTTATATTTAACGCATTACTAATTGATTGTATATTTTCCACTAACCATTCTTCTCCTTTATATATATTTTCTAAATAACATCTAGACAATAAATCAGCAACGAACATGAATTTACCTGGTATATATTTATTAATAAATTCATATTGTAGTAATTTAATTGCCATTCCTTCTTTGCAGATATGTCACAAACTTTCTTCTTTAACAAACTTACTAGTGGTGTATGGTCAGTTGGAATTGTTATCTTACGACCATAAATAATATTATGAAATTTTATTGTTGCATGTACGATACCCAATAATCACATTTCTATGTGCCCAAAACTTATTTCTGCATCGGAAAGATTTGTGTGTATGTGTGTGTGTGTGTGTGTGTGCGTATGTGTGCGTGTGTGCGTGCGTGTGTGTGTATGTGTGTGTGTGTGTGTGTGTGTGTGAGTGTGTGTGGGTGCGTGCGTGTGTACTTGCGTGCCTGCGTGCATACGTGCGTGCGTACTTGCGTGCCTGCGTGCGTGCGTGCGTCCGTGCGTGCGCGTGTGTGTGTTTGAACAAAATATCTTGAAAACCAAAAGTCGTACATAAACGAAATTTTATATTTGAGTTTGCATCTATCCTCGCACGCGACTGCAATAGTTTCATTAAAATCTAATAACCAACAGTACCACTTTACTCTTATTAATTTCTGGTTTTTCGAGATTTCCTCGAAATCGGCTCAAACGATTTTTTTTAATTGATTATCTTTCTTAGACGTTTAATGCACTTTTATATAATTCAGAGAATTTCTCAGAAAAATGCCCGTAAAACGTGTAACCGGAAGTAGTCTTGCCATTAACTATGAATGAAATAACTATTAAACTGAAAGTCCTAAATAAATGAAAATGAGATCCTAACTACTTTTTTATACGAAATCAAGAATTTTGTTTGAATTGAATAACCGCAAGTACAACTTTATTTCTGTTATTTTTAGATATTTTCCGAATTTTCCGTTTTTCGTGACTAGCAAAATCGGCTCTAACGATTTTTTAAAACTTATTGCATTTCTTACGCATTCAATGTCCTTTCATACAGTTTAGGCCGTTTCTTATAAACTTTTCCGTAAATTGAGTAACCGGAAGTACCTTCACCGGCAATTCAAAATAAAATAACTATGAAATTAAAGTTCTAGATGAATGAAAATTTATATTTGTGGCGGCAGCTGCCTTGGCATGCTAAATAAAGAATTTGGTTAAAATCGAATAACCGGAAGTTCCCCTTTATTTCGGTCATTTTTAGATATTTTCCGAATTTTCGTTTTTCTCGATTTTCTTGAAATCGGTTCTAGCGATCTTTTTAAAACTTAGTAAATTTCTTGGATACTACATTCCGTTTTATATCAATTAAGCTTCATCTCTAATACATTTTTGAAAATCGTGTAACCGGATGTACTTGATGTATTAATTGCAAAGAATTTATCTCAAAAACTAAATCTGATATATGAATGAAATTGTATATTTAAATTTTTTATCTTCTGCACATAAGAATTTAAGAATTTAGATAAAATCAAAAGACTGGAAGTGCCACTTTACTCTTGCGATTTTTAAGTTTTTTTGCGATTTTATCGAAAACAGCTATAACTTTTATTTTTAAATATAATATGGTTATTATGTATTCAACACCTCTTTGCATGAACTTCACCGTTTTTCTGAAAAAATGCGTTGAAGCAAGTTATCAGAGAAATTTTCTGGAGTTAAGCAGCCTTTCGTCCATCCAGTAACGTGGATGGGTGACAGTTACAATTATCGTTTCAAAAATAATCGTAAACAATAGTATAATCATTTGTGGACTCTATTTGCATATCTATGTGCGTAAGAGGAAGTCGTGTGTTGTCTCACACCAGATTCTTCCTGTAATTACTTCAAATGTTTTTTGATGAATTGGATACCAACTAAATTCAATATTTTTTTAATAACTCCCTTAACTGAACAGTACTTTCCTCTAGATTAGGTATAAACTATCTAAAATAATTTACAAGACCTAATATACTTTGCAACTTCTTTTTATTATTTGGCTTTAGCAAATTTTGTATAGTTTCAACTTTATCTTCGTCAATTTGCATTCCATTTTCTTAAAAAGTATGACCTAAGAATTTGACTGAACTTAGTTTAAATTGTATTATATTTTTATTGAATTGTATACCTATCTCTTGTGCTGTTTTTGTGACTATATTTAAAATTATGTCATGTTCTTTTAATGAATTTTCAGCAATGAGAAGGTCATCAAAGTAGTTTTGAACTTCGATTTCACCAACATTTTTATTGCTAATGTATTGGAAGTATTCTGGTACCATGCTAATCCCAAAAGGAAGTCTGTTAAATTTTCAACATCCAAATGGGCTAGAAAATGTGCATAACTCGCAAAATTTTTTGTTCTATTTAACTTGCCAAAACCCTTCTTTCAAATTAATTACAGTAAAAATTTTTTTATTACATAAGCTTTCGCTAATTTCTTCCCAAGTTAGAATAAGAATATTTTTAGGACGTTTAATAGATTTGTTTAAATTTCTGTGGTCAAGATATACCCGTAAAGTCTTTTTAATAATTACCAAACCGTTTACCCATCCTACAGGCTTATCTACTTTTGATACAGTATCTCTATTTTCTTAGTTATCTAATGTTTGCTTGAGTTTATATTTAATACTTAGAGGAATCCGCCTAGGAGGATTTACAATTGGTGTTACAATATTGTCAATTTCATTACACATTCTTCTTGAAAACAACATGTACCGCTAAAAAGGTTCTTATTTGGTCTATAAATTCAGTCTTATCTGTATATTTAACAATATTTACTCTCTCAATATAATTGAATTTGCTATATAAATTTAATCCCAATAAAGGTTGTACATTACTGTTAACAATTATAAATTTGTCATATATTTCTTTACCTCTATATTGACATTTTAAATTTGCAATATCAATAGGTGTGATCTCGGAATTACCAAATGCTTCTAAAATTACACTTGTTGTTTCCAATATCTCAACAGCAGTTAATTGTTTCAACAAATATTCTGGTAAAATGTTTACCTGAGCGCCAGAGTGCAATTTAAAATGTATAACTTTATTTTGTACCTTAATGTTCTCATTCTACCCTTCCACATTGTCAATTTTCTTTATTGTAATTAGATTAATATACCAGTACTTGCAGATTCGACTTCTATTTCAGCACTTTGTTCTGTAGTTTCATTTAGTTTTTCAACTAGTCGAACCCTGCATGTTTCTGGTGCATGACCCAATTTACCACATCTGGCGCATTTTCAACCAAATGCTGGACATTTTCTTGAATCATGGTATTTTAAACATCTTCTACACTTAAATGTCATACTTACATTGAATATGTCTTCAGTATCTTTAACTTTTATTTGAAATTTCTTTTTGACCACATTTACATTTTTCTTTGTTTGTAGATTATCTGTTTGCAATTTTCAAATTTCTGCAGCTCTATAAATATCACGTATCCTTTTAAGGTTTAAGTCTTCTGGAAGTTTAGATCATTAATTCCTAACACGATACAGTATCGAATCAATTGATCTTTTTGTGATTCAAATTCACAACTTTGACATGAATTCTTGATATCTGTCAAAAATAATTCAAATGGTTCAAAATTCTTTTGATCACATTTATAAAATACAAATATTTCATATACTAATTTTTTTTTCGGTACACAATAATTATCAAATGCTTCTAAAACCTTTTCATAATTTATTTTACTAACTGAAAGTATTAAATAGTTAAACAGCACCTTCACCTATTAAATTTAGTAAAATTGCTAATTTAATGTTTGGCGGTTTACTGTTTTTATCAGATGCTACCATAAATATTTAATAATTTTGTTTACACTTACGCCAATTATCTGCAAAGTTGCCATTTTGTAAGTCAAGTGCTCTAGGAGGTGTAAATGTGTCCATTTTATTTTACATTTATTGTTTAATAATTACAATTTCGCAGCGCCATGTAACATTTAGGTATTTTTTAAAACAACACTTAGTAATTAATAAATATTTTTAGATTAATAATACATTTTCACAAATACTTAAAACATCTATCAAAACCCAAAATTAACAAAAACAACAACTGTCTCCCTTTTTTAAATTTTTAATGCTAGCCCACTATTTTACAATACCAACTTACAGTTTTTTAAAAAAAATAGTAAATATCTCAAAAAGGACTGAAGTTTTAAGAATTTCGAAAATATCATGAAATTCAAACAGAAAATAGCAAGTGCCCCATTCTAATCAAAATAAACCACTTAATTGTGTATAACTGTAAATATGGTTTATGTGAAGCTATTTTAGATCAAAAGTGCAGGTTGAATAAGTCCTAATTTCAAATCCTCAGAAATTTTCTGCATACGTAACTTCAAAAATTTTTAACCGGTGGGTTGCGTGAATGAAGTAAAACGTGTAATTTTAAAATTTTTAAGTAATGTCTTTTAAATGATTACCAGTCGATGATGTCAACTATCTTAGGCGGTATTCGAAACGATGAATTATTCTAATTGGAAAATCTTCCTAAGTCCTATTTTCGTAAAATGCCATCTTTTAAGGCATCGTGTGTTGGGATAGGGTTTGCATGACTTTTTCTTTAATACTCCTTCAAAAAGAAGTATGGAGTCGATCATGGTGGTGAATCTGTTTTTTAATATTAGATATTAATTTACTAGGGAGCATCTGAACAAAAACATTTCGAGTAACTCCTACGTTGGGCGCCATTTACTCTTGCTACGTTAACTATATCAGAAGCAGAACGATGGAGTAAGGGGGTATGGTGTGACCTATGGTGTTAAAAATGGATAATAATAAAATATATATATGCTTCTCAGCGAAAATTTGTTAGCTCAAATTAAGTCGACGCTTTCCTAAAATAAAGATAAGAAAAGCACGGTATGAGTAGAGCGCCAGACGTTCATATCAGCAACAACAGCTAACACCTGAACGACAAGATACCCACATAATGAAAAATTATTCACAGTATTTGTTCCGCATCCGGAGCAGTAGACCTAAGAAATCATAAATTCATTTGAAGTAAAAGAAGGACGGATTTGAAAAATCAAAGCAAATCAATTTAAACAAATGAATAGGTATTTATTGAAACCTTTTGTATAACAAGTAACAATTAGCCTCACATCATTATATACAAAAATATAGTTTCAACGGTATTTTATATCCTGATTAAGGACCCATTTTACAAGCAAACGGATATCTAAAGTACTTTTTATAGATCAAAGCTAACCTAGAACTATTTATTTAATCATCTAGTTTAATGACATTAATTTTATATTCTGATAAAAGACACGTTTATCAAGCAAAAAGATTAGTGAAATGCTTTTATAGACCAAAGCTAACCTGGAGTATTATGTTGACACCACGTACCTAACGAGTATGGTATAACGTTCCTTTAAATTTAAATAATATGGTTACATAAGAGAACAGGTTGAAGCAATAGAAAAACATTGATAGATAAAGTTTAATTTCTTAGTGAACGGAAATAACAAGAGCGTCAGTAAAAAAAAGTAGGTAAATTTATGAACTTTGATTAGAAAGCACACATTTGTAAGAGCGGCCTAATCAATGCACGCAATAAAGATACCAAAAAAAGTCATCTAAGGTAAAGTCCGTACTTCTGCAGCTAAGATATGAATATTGATCAATTAAAATAAGAATTAGCGTTTAATATTCTTTCTGCGGGAAATATCATATATTTATATTGGCATGTACGTATTGTGCATACCCCGTATATTGGAAAATGATTTAAAAATAATTCTTTAGATAAATTGTCAGCGTAATCTTATATTTTGCAATGATTGGGAAGCTATTGATTATCATAGATATAAAACTGAATTATTCTTGAAAAGTAATTAAACGTTGACGCAATTATTTTACAGAATGAGTATATTTAGTTCGGAAGCTAACAAGCAATTTTGTCTACATGACGTGAAATTTGTAGCAAAACTTTACATTTCAAATACAAACGAATTTATCGAAGATTATCAAGACTGACACATGCTGGATAGGTCATGACTCAACGATACAAATTAGAACGGTATCATGATTCAAATAATTGATTAGCGATGAACAAATGAAAATTTTCTTCCACCGTAAGTAAATCCATTCTTCGGCTCTACATATGTCCAGAAGGGCTTAATTAACAGCTAGCGTTACATCACCACCTCAGCACATAACCATCAAAAGCCAGCGTAATACATTGTAATGATTAGGGCAGAAGAATAAGATCCCATCAGTCAAGCTGAAAAGAGTAGACCAAAATGAATTAATTATGAAATAGACAAGGATTAATTAGTGCTTATTGTTGTATCGAGTATGAACAACGTCTTTTTTAAATAAGGTAGTAAGGAGTAAGAAATTCGTCACATTGTATGTTTAAATGTTAGCAAAGAGAAGTAACAAGTGTTCGTTCAAGGTGGTTCATACCCAAAGACAACAAAGTTGAAAGATAAGAACTTCTATTCTATTGAATTTAAAGTTTTAAAACGAATTTTATATTTACAAACCTTAACATCAGAAAGCGATATTTACCGGATAAATAAATTATACCAATTCTCTAAATTATTTTAATTAATTAGAAATAATCATTGTTTTTAACCACAAATATAACAAAAGGAATTATTCATTAAGATAAGTATATCTAAATACCCCCAGAAACTAATCTTGATTATTTACTATTAAAAATTCTATACATATTTATCATAAAAGAAATTATATACAGATATGTACAGGGCGTACTTAAACAAATATACCCCAAATAGAAATGAATACTAATATGTCAGGGTAAGACCGTGACAAGTGTGTGCAGTTGCCTTGTTTTTCTAAACTAAATGCTATCTTCTTCCGAAACTTGCAAATCAGGCCTTAAGAAATTTCCAAAATCTGAGCACAACGATTAGAGGTACCTGTAACTGGATGACCGATCTCTTAAAAAAAAGTTACATTCAGTAATCCGAAACGCTTGTATACCAGTTTTCAACACTACAGTAACGAAAGTTTTGTTTAGCTGCGGAAACTTGCAAATGAAAATAGGTTTGCTCTAACTTTAGTATACAACTAAATACGTTTCCATTGTTATTAATAATTTTCAAAAAGTTTGCGAAAATGTATTGAAACTGAGTTTTCCTTCGTTATTTCACTTCGGAACAGTTTAAATTTTATACAGTTGATAATTTACGTCCTTAAGAATAATTCCTAAACTAGTTTGAGAGAAATCTAGTAATAGACTTCTTTGAGGGATTCTCGGCGTAGCAGTATGAACCCTTCAATTCTGGTTTATGTTTACGCACTACGAGCATCACATTTAAAATTCAATTCCAAATTTTCTACATTATCACATAATACCATCCAATATAAAATTGTTAGTTTAATGTATTCTTGGACGTCTTGCAATACCGAATTTACGTTGAAAATGTCTTTGGGTTAAAATGTCTGATTTAGTTGAAACAAAACATTTGACTACTTAAATTTGATGATTTATTACTCACATAGCCATTAGAGTCATAACTGCGTCCATTCAAGCATAATTATACTGATACCTCAAACTTGTTGATGCAACTTGTTTTTACAAAGCAACCAGTTGAGTATGGGCTATACTTTTTACATAACCTTTGGTTGCTTTGAAATTATTTGAGAAATTTTAGCCAAGTATTCTTCTTGACTCATAAATTCATAAAAATGTAATAAAAAAGGCTGAACAGCTTTAATTTGGGCACAATCGAATTTGGAAAATTGCTGTCAAACTTTTTTGCGATTTCCGGTATGTAATATTCATACTCAGAAGTTTAATCCTAATTTGTGAAGAAATCACATACGTATGCTTTAGTGTTACTCATATTACATTTAACATAAGTGCAATTGTTAAAATAACTTGATTATGTTTAAAATTACATTTGCTTATGTGCAATGCTTTATTGTCCAGTATTTCAATGTTTTTCATAGAAGTAAAATGAATCAAAAAGTGGTAAGAACCTTTTAGGTTTACAGTTGCCTTGTACTTCGTTAAACTAGTAAACAGTTTGTGTTGTTACTCGTATGTTTACTATACGTGTGCTTTTTGAACAAGTTCTTTATTATTAATGAGTGAATTCGTTTGGCACTTCTTAACAATGGAATGCCTTGGAAACGTAGAACTAACTGATGTTCGGTATGGAAAAGCTCGTGGAAATACGGAAGCTGCGTACCGATTGTATCGACATGGCTATCCTAACATTAGAAATTAAAAAAGGCCTCCATAAGATTTAAAAAGGACAAATAAATGCTTTATGGTAACCGTTGTCAGTTGTGGTGTGTTCGTGAGTGTGTTCGCACGTTTTGAATTTATGAAGTAAAATATTATTTTAGTAATCTAACTTAATAAGTAATTCAAATAAAATCGTTACAAAATTAATATATTAATAATTAGAATCGTAAAGTGGAATTAAATATTTCATTCATATTAAAATCAAGTAAATAATGTCTAATCATTGTAAAATTTGTCGTGCACCGATAGCTGTGAAAACCGC
>JAHWXV010668748.1:0-10522 GCA_024586415.1 Phrixothrix hirtus
TACAGGAGAACCACGCCTCGCTCCACTGTAGCTTTGCCGGCCGTTGCTAAAACACTGGTGTTTCTGCCACATGCGTTATTGCGATTTCGTCTTGTGACATTTGCACCAAAAACACAACTGCTTGTTTCATTTTTACCTGAGCTGTAGAACTGCGGTTGTAGAAATATAAGTTATATCTAAAAATCTGAACGTTCCAACTTTGATCGTAGTATTTCACATAATATTTTCCTCAATCGCCACTGTGCTTAGTTTGTAAAGTAACCACTTTCAATCCTGGAAGCTAAATGTGACGTTTATTTCGCAATTATTACTATTTCACAATCATGAAAGTAAACAAATAAAAAATAATAAATTCACATAGGTACGTAAATCATGGCTATTTAGTTATCCAAATTTGTGAATTATTTAGATACATAATTTAATATAGCTATTGATTTCGTAAAATCGTAGGAATAAGTTATATGCATTAGAAATTCCTTTTTTGCTCGAAATTATTGCATTCGCTCGGCTACCCTCACACTTCGCCTCGCAAATTCAATTATTGCCTTGTGAAAAACGATACACTTTTAATGTTAAACATAATAAACTAATTTACTGCCGACGAGACATATCTGTATCAATAATTAAATGTAGCACTATAATAAAACTTAACAAGGTGATACGCATGCCAGGTGAAGTGTGCATAAGCTCTAGACGTTCTGAAGAACAGACTTAGGCAACGAAATAAGGAACAACCCATATAAAATTGTTGCCGCAAGAAAGAAAAAATGGAAGAAATGTTTAATTATTTCTAGTTAAATTTAAATTGAAATCAAAGAAATATTTATATGGACAACATAATTACCTGATAGCACAAAATTGGCAAGCTTCGGAGCATGTACAAGCATTGCGTTCTTATATGTTTTAATACCACCTAAATGTCACTACTATAAAATGCAAAACTTGTAAAGAGACGTTTTTACAACTTTTCACATAGGAGAAGAAAGATACAAAATTGAAATAACAATTTTTATCGTAAATATATCAGTCTCGTACCAACTTTCATAACGATAATACAAAATACAATTTTATCAATGCAGAATTGTTATCCATTACATAATGGGAGTTTTAACTTTTAAGTATGTTTCATACAAGTTTTTGGACAAATTTCTCGCTTTTCTTAATTTATTAATTACCCAAGATGCATTTAATACCAACATGGCGCTTAAAAATATCTTTTTGGTTTTACTGCAAGCACAGTTCCCTGCCACTAATATAAATTTAAGCCTTGATGCACAACATTTCGAGAGTTTTAATTTTCAGACATTTTTCAGGTAACAAATTTTTAGGAAAATCCTTCAATTTTCTTAATTTTACGTATTAACGTGTTTTCAATAGCAAATGCATTCGGTTATGTGTAATTCTTTCTGGAAATTATAAATAGTCGAATTTTTTAGAAAGGTGATTAACTAGAGTGTGTAATAAATTAATAATGTTAGAAGCTTACTTTTCATTTAAAATCAATGTTGAAAATGCTGTAAAAGCACATTTGCACTGATTATAAATACAAACTGATCAATAATTTAGTATTTCCAAAATAAAAACATTTTTGAAAAAATAAAACGACAAATTCATTTCAGATACCTTTTTGTGCATTTTATAGAAGTATCAGAAAAATTAACTAATAAATACATAATTTCAAAGTATGTACATAAAATTTAAAGCCAGTTAATTTATTATTCAATTTTTCTGAACATTTTACACAAGGTACATTCAAAAAGGAATTCCAAAGGAATGGGACTTTTTATTAATTTTTTATTAATAAGGCTTTTAGTTCAGAAATTATAAAAATGACAGTAAATCAATTGTATGAAATACCTGCATTTTACGGTGTAATCGGTCTTACCAACTAAGTTTTTATCATTGGAATACAACGAAATCTTGTTTAATAATAAGAACCCAGTTTTAATCACTTTCAATTATATTCAATTTTTATCAATACACGGTGATCCACTACAATGAACTGCTATAACCAATAACGTGAGTAAGGCTGGAATAAAACGTATCTGATTTCGTCATACATTGGTACAATGGAACAAAGCTTTTGACTATAAATATTGCACATCGGAAGTTGTAAAAATATTTTACATGGTTCTTTTAAATTCCATTGTACCCAAATTAAAGTTGCTTAATTATTTTTATTACTTTTTTGTGAATATATGTGGCGTAAAGAATACGTAGTTAAAATTTCTGCAATCATTTCAAAGCAACTTTATTATTAATTTCATCGAATACTACCAACGAAGAAACGTTCTCTTCCTCAAAAAGTTATCAATTTATTAGTAACAATTTTAGTAACAAAAGAAATAAACGTCAATAATTACGAAGACTTACATTCTAACGGTGCAGGTGTTGAAGAAAATATTATCGAAAGTGATAACATTTTTAATATTCAAGTATTACTCACGAATAACTGTTTTTCCTGATCAATAACCTGAATTACCCAAGTGTCTGTTTTTATATTAATCAAGCGTGTCCTATATTGTATCATTCACGTTCATATCATTTTATATTGGAATATAACTAATTTTGTCTGTCTAGATCAGGATTTGAGGCCTTTGTGCGCCATCGATAAACTATCTGGATACATGAGCAATATTTGGCATAAACAGATACTAATTGGCGATAAATAATGAATGCGATTTTATTCGCACGTGGACGTCGCCTTAAGTAAAAGTGTCACCTTGAAAAATACGGATTACCCAATTGAAAATGCACTAATGAAATGTTAGTTGTTAATAGTTGCAATTAAAATTTCTAGAAAAGAATTCTGTAGAGACTGGTGGAATAGTACGAATTTATAAACGATAGTTTTAGATATTTTTTTTAATAAATCAATAAAGTTTAATATTGAAAAAGCTCTGATTGGCGCTTTTTCAATATTACTGTTTTGTAATTAATTAAAAAGTGGGAATAAAATGATTATCTAAAGATTGTTACTATATAGTAGCTTTTAGAGATAAATTAAACCTTATACAATAATCAAATATTATTAATTTGTAATGGTTGCGATTAAAACTTTAAATAAATTAATCTGTAGAGACAGGAAAATAGTATACATTATTAAATAATCATTTTATTCCTATTTGCTCAATTAAAAACGCAAATTTAGTGTTTCTTCAATATTATGCTTCTATAGTTAATTAAAAAATATAGATAAAACTGCTGTCTACAGATTTATACAGTTCCACTAGCTCTTGCAGAATTCTTATATAAAAATTTTAATTGCGACTATTAAAAATTAATAATATTTGATCATTGCATTTTGGGTTACCTAATCTCAATTTTTTCAAGTTAATAGGAACCTTAATATCTCGCTTACAATTGACACGATTTCAACAACAAAGTGCCGCTGTTCTTATAAATAGGCAACCAATTTACCACTGCTATTGCAAACAAATCGTGAAACGGCGAAAGAAATTTTTAATGCAAGTTGTTTTGAGATCACTCTTATATTTGTCTTTAAGGTTAACAAACATAAGATTATACAGTCTAAAGAAAAACTTTTACGGCAATTGTTGATCAATGCAAAAAAAATAAACAATTAAACCATAATATAGCTCAGCATACAGGTTACAGCAAATATTTGAATTCTTATTCATTTTGTCTAATTCGTTGTTATTGTCTTCCTAACCGACCAACAGTGTTTCAACATATTTGGAACTATATTATTATATTATTCTCTTTCATAATGTATTCTGCATTTCGGTTATAATTATGGGAAGGCCTCGATATTTTTGTATTAAAACTAATTTAAAACACGGTATAAACAAATTAAAGTAGGAGTATATAGTATCTAAAATTGAAGAGATAAAATTAGATCCAGCAGAAATATTTGTGATAATTGTTATTAACATATCAGGAATTTGAAATGCAGAATTATACAGAGAGAGTTTGAAACCCACCGACAAACTTGCACCATCATACGCTGATAGCCCTAAAGTAAGAGAAAAAATTCGTTCTAAGAAATTCCTTATCGTTTCCAAGAAAAACCTTTTTAAAGTGAAACTACTGAATTGTTTTAAAAATTATTGTAATAGCGAACAACTCAACTTGTTCTTTTAAGTAAATAAACTATAAACACATTACGTTATTCTAAACCAATAACATATATGAATCGGGGAGATTCGTCTCATTTATAGCTTCGCATTCAGTTGAAATCATTGTATGTAATGTTAGATTATCAGAATTTTTGTGTTTTATCATACTTTCGAAAGTAATGTCTAAATTTTGCGTTACCGAGGTGTGGTAATTTTTAGTTTCGTGTGTTTATTAATTTAATTACACACAGTTTTAGGTTGAACATGAGATTTAAATCCCTGTGAGTTTTATTTATCGGACCATATGACATAGTTTACGTAGTACCTATAAATAAACTAGAACAATTAACAGAAGGTATACGTGATGCTACACAGGAAATTCGTAATTGTCTCGAAATGATCCTCCAAACGTAACCATTATTACATTGTAAAGCATAAGCGTATCTTGAGAGCACTTTTAGCATCTCTTGTGAAAAGGGTAAGTGGCTCAATTCTTGTTGCATTGATTTCATTTGAAATTACAGGCTAAGAAAAGCCAAGGAAAATATTCTTTGATTCTGAAATGTAATAAATAAAACAAATTATTTTGATTTAGTGTGTTTATAAGACCTATATTAAGTGTAATCGCACACGTAATAATCAAAGAATGTCTTATACAATGGAAAATGCTTTAGAATTTTTTACAGATCTAAAAATTAAGATAGTTCAAAAGGCAAATTATCAAAATTATTGCACTTATAAAAATTTGGTGGGTCCCTTGTACAATTGAGTGGGTTTAAATAAACATGAAATATTCAATTGTTGTCTCCATAAAATACGAATTAATAAAATTGTAGTTCGATGTTTATTGATATAGGTTAGTTCTGTACAATTAAACAAAATTATCTTCAGTAATTTGATATTATTGAACAACATTTATTTCCTCGCCCACGTGTAGTTGGAATTGCATATTTATTTGGATCTGCATTTTCCTGCAGTATTCAAACAGCGGACATTTTCAGTTTCTTCCAAAATGGAGTTCTATTTTATCAGATTTTCATATAAATGAACGTGGTTAGGCCTTTAAAGTACCGTGTTAAAGTTTGTCCGTGAATATTAAAATTAGCCTGTGTGTTTATAACGGATAATTCTCATACGTGGCTTTTCTCAAATTTCTCCTCAAACTGACAACAGAAACCTTGCCGAGGAAGGAGGATAGAAAATATATTAAATCAAACTAACTTAGCTGTATTCGGAAAAATAAGCAGAGTATTAGTTTCATTAAATTTGTCACAAAAAGTCGTAAATTTCGGTTTAAAGTCTGTGCTGTTTATACTTTTGCATCATAATTTTTTTTTTAAATTACAGGACCTATTTACGTTATATACATACAAATATTCTAATTGAAAGCAATATTGTCAAAAGCTGAGAAGCTTATATTTTTTTAAACAGTTAATAATTAACTTTGTACAACACACGCAAGTAATTGAAGTAAGACACGTTAGTCAATTTATTTTAAAGTTCACACAGCACAAACAAACGCAGCAAATTCCATATACTGTTTTTAATTATTTACACTATCCAAAAAAGTCAATGGACAAAGCTATAAACAAATCAAGGTATGCCATCGTTCTTTGCATTAAAAGGCTGAACTTTGTAACGATTTCTTTTTATTCATATTCATATTCATAAAACAAAGATTTATACAGTATCTCCACAAAGTATTCGTACCATGGGAAAATTAATTATTTTAAGGAAAAAATGATAACTTTAATTTAATATCTAAAATAAAGGCATTATTAAACTTATTTTAAAACCAAATGATGTTCTACTTATAAATAAGGCAAATAGGAACCTATATCATCATAAAGCATTTATTGTACACAAACTGCTTCTGAGAATATAATTGAATGAAACACGATTTTAGCGATTAATTTTTTCTAAAATATAATTTAAACACTATCTAGTGTATGTAACAAATTAAAGTGGATATTGTAGGAAATATTATTGTAAATTAACTAAAATGTGAAAAACAAGACAATTGTCAACGGAAAAGGAGTAGAAAGTTATCCTACTGAATAGTAGTTCATAAAGTTTGCGTGAAACTGCAAAATGTAATCAATAAATGCAAGAAATCAGTACATAATTTAAAACGAACAGGTCAGAAAAAAGCTTTAAGTTGAGCGTAGCATTATACAAAAAATTAAATAACATTAATTTATTAGTCCTCAGTCATTAGCTAATGATGTTGCACTAACAGCTGGAGAAAAGGTCGGAGTTAAAATTGTTAGAAAAGTTATCAAAACATGTGAGTATCGGAGAAAAGTACTATGAAACGTTCATTTATTAGTGGAGTAAACTGGCAAAATGTTTTAAATTTGATAGGCAAAATGCAAATAAGCCATTGGAATTTTTGAAAAACAATCTTTTCAGATGAAAGTAAGTTCTAGCCACTTTAGTTCTGATAAGAAAAATAAGGCAGAGGAAATCGAATTGGCTAAATAGAACTAAACTCACTACCAATAGTAAAACATTGAGAAGCTAATGTCATTTTATTGGGGCATATGCCGAATAATGGCCTAGGGAAGTGGCACTTCACTGATGGCATAATGAATGCCCATCTAAAGATATCTATCTAAAGATATTACAAGGTAAATTGTTTCAAAGTGCTTCAATGTCGGATATTTAGAAGGATTTTCGTTTTCAGCACACTGTTGTACAATGTACGAAATATAGTCGAAACTCCTCTTCCATCCCCATACATGAGTCTCATTGTGAATTTATGAGCTTGGAAAGAGAGTCGTATAATATCTCCATTGCCTACGTAAAAAAATTGATTACTCCCATGCCAAGGCGACTGCAAGTCATCATTGATAATAATGTTTAGCTACAAAAATATTAATAATAGGGCTACTTTTTATCTTTACCATAAAGGTATAACAAAAAAGGTACGCGTTGAAGTTTGCTCATTCCTATTAGATTAGCTTAGCAAAGATAATTCTGAATGTGTTACTGAACTTCATCTCTACAGCGATAACTATTGTAGGCAAAATCAAAATCACTCTTTAATGAGAATACTTTTTGCACTGACTGACACCAAACTATTTTCGAAAATGGTGCAATATTTTCCGATAAAAGGATATCCTTTCCTGCCTTGTGACAGAATTGTCGATGACTAAGAGGGAACTTAAAAATGAGGTCGCAATTACAAAACACATAAGTTTTGGGTAAAGTAGGTTATTGCACATGAGATAGTAGAAGTCAAATCATGGTGGCTGAAACATTATAAGAAAAATGCAGTTGAAATCGAAGCCCTAAATCACGAAAGAGCCCACAAATTCAATTTAATATCAGTAAGTTACATTATTTTGTGTACGACTCTGAGCATCCTGGGCATATTAAATTTTCGGAGTTTATTAAACGTATGGCGGAGCATACGTTCGATTTTAATCAATGTGGAAATCATATCATGCTCTTACCTAAAACACCTCCTTATCCACTTGGCAGAGTGCCACTGAAAGATCAAAAAGAGTATGGGATAAAAAATGTGTAAAGTTTTTAGATGAGTCTTATAATAAGATAACTTTGACATGGCCGATTTTTGCTACCAAAACGAATCTGAGTAAAGTTTATATTTGATTTGTTTACATAGAACTTTATTAACCTAACTCATGTGATTGTGATGCAGAAACAGCTTAAGCCATTAAAATATGTATGCGTATGAAACCTTTTGGGACGAAATGCAACGAATTTGAAATACTTAAATTGTTTTTTAAACCTACATAGTTGCATGAGTACATTAGATACTATTTCCAAAATGTTTAAATACAACGTAATAAAAGCATAAAAAAGTTTTTTATGATTTTGTTAAAAATAAGTTTGATGACTTATGTATGTCATTTCTGCAAAAACCCATTCACACTGTATTTAAATGTCCTCTCCAATAAGTTTACGATTTATGCTGTATTTTCCTATTAATTGTATTTATTTTTTTATTCACTATATGTACATCAAACCAGTCGCGGTTCTAATACTTCAAATTTGACGATATTGCAGGTGTAGGTTGTCGAAAAATTAAGTATCCGGAAAACAATTTTTAACGCGACTACGTTGAAATATAATCAAAGTAAGCCCCCCATATTTGAGGGCAGTCCAAAACATTGCATTTCGGTAACCATTTAATGTATGAAGGCGCACTGAAAGGATTTTTTACGTATAAATTAACTTTATAAGTTAGCTTACCATAGGAAAGTTTTAAAACATGAACAAAATATATTTAACAGTGAACGTTTTATAAGCAACGCATTATTAACTGGGGTTGGCTATTGACAAGTAAATGTAATCGATTTATCTATAGATCTAATTGTAATTACCTAAATTATGCTTTGAAGTGGTGACTTTACGCACCTGCATAATGTAAAATAACATTTTATTCAAGCACTCTAAAACCTTTAATAGAAGTTCGTTCGTGCATTAAAGATGCAATATTTTAGTTCTGACTATTTTATTCATATTTTAAAAATCATTTTCCGAAATAATGTTGTCATTTTTATTTTTTGTGTTATAATTTATTACTTTAACAAATTCGTGCATTTTCCTGTAAAAAATGATTTAATTAAGAAGTGCATTGTTAATATATGTATTTCCTAGTACTAAATTCAAACATACTTAAAATATCAAATGTTTAAAACATAAAAACACAAAATATTTTGAAATTTAAAATTCCCGGCAAACAATCAAATGTACCTGTATTCTAGAGTTGGGTGAAGAAACTCACTCGACGATGCTAGTTAAACCAAATTAATGTACTGGTGTATCTGCAGCGCGACATCATAGTATCCAAATCTCTGATCGTCAGTTATTCAAAATAACATATGCTGAACTTTTGCGGAAATTGACTGATTATAAATAATAAAACTCAATTTCAGTTATAATACAAAATTAAATATGTAATTTCTTCGTTTATGGATTTTTATTTTATATTATAAGAATTAAAAAAATATAAAATACACGAAACCGATAATTTTTTGAAAGTAGCAGGTAGTACTGCAGCTCTATAGCACTTATTGGCCAACCGCCACTGTTTTAAACAAATAACCTTGTAAACCGCTCAATTTGTTTATCCAAACAATGGCATCACCGTCAGTATTTGTAAACGAATTTAATGGGTGTAAGATTAGCTATTTACCCACCTATTTTTAAAACTATTCCAATGTGTTCAAGTGTATACTAAATAAGAAACATATTCTCAATGATTTTTTGATATCAATGAAAATAATTCAAGCTATAAAAGACAATTAAAAAATAATGAAGCACCGGATCAGATTGGAACCCCGGTTTCGAGAACATAAATCCAATGCTTTGGCGAATACACCACTAATCCGATTAATGAACGCTTATGCTAATAACTACTTATTAGTAAAATTTCGTATTATATAAGCATAGTAGGGACTATAAAATAACTTGGAAGCAACGCCACCATCTTGAGAGATTATGTAGGATTGTGGAATGTGTTGCATAAAATAGGCTGCCCTTTGAATAGTGTATATTAGATTGTTCTTTTTTTTTGAGGTGTTATACATATGTACGTATAACATTAGAACATTAAAAATTGTAGGGCAACAGACTCACTTCTGTTAGCTATCTGTGTCTTTTGTATTGAACTGAACTGAACTTTTTAAACGTTTTACAATACGTATCGGCATTAGTAGTTCTTGCACTTTCAAGAAATTCCATCAACAATATCCCTTTGTTAAACCAAATAATCGTAACCATAAACTTTTTGAGAATCATCAATACCACCATTGCATTGAAGGCTGCTTTGCCTAGACATTTGAATAAGTTATTCACGTTTCATCACCGGTTACAATGTGATTCAATAGCTTATCGCCTTCTTTTTCATAGCGTCTCAAAAATGTTAGAACTATAGCAAGACGTTTTCGTTTGTGTGCTTCTATCAACACTTTTGGTACCCAGGTGGCACATAACTGTTTGTAACCCAGTTTTTCAGTTAAAATTTCGTAAATTACAGATTACGAAGGAAAAAAAAGTGAATCGATATTGGAAAAATAGTAAACCGTGTATTTACACAAATTTTTTCATTCTTATTTTCATAAATTATATAGAAAATTAAAAAATTATTTGATTTTGGCTTTTATTTTTAAGATGATCTTTGGATTTCTTCAGGAATAAAGACCATAAATTCTAGTCTTATATTAAAGGACGAAAAAATATTTTGTTTTTCCTATTTTGATGAACATATGATTATTTGAACGTTTCGGGTTACAAACCCTTCTTCAGCAAAAATTTTTTAAAATATTGTAATAATTTTAAAGCAAAAACATCAGTAGTAGTAATATAACAATTAGAAATTATAAAATCTATAAAAAATAGTATTATAGTTAATTAATAATATAAAGAATGTGGTACTTACATCAAAAGAAAGAAAAACATATTGATGAATT
>JAHWXV010668969.1:0-10565 GCA_024586415.1 Phrixothrix hirtus
CCCCCCCCCCCCCTACTCTACCGCATAGCTACTGAGCTAGAAGCCATGGCAGTGTATTGTCCAACATTGTGAAATTACGGCGAAAGGTTCAAAATCGACGGCGTCAATCTCCTACAAGACAGTGCCAGACCACCGTGCACCTAAATGATACGGTTACAAACGTGATCAGGGTAGATAAATTTTTAGCGAAAAACATTCTTCTCGGATAAGAAAGTCAAATTGTAGTGAGTTGAAACACCTTCATGTTCAGCTAAATTCTAGTATGACAAAATTTCTGCGTCCCGAAGCCCCCGTGATTAAAATAAAAATATGGAAACAAGGATTTGTTTTCTGTTTATGATATGGATTATTTCAAATTGTGCATACAAATGATAAATCCTATGATATGAACAGCCTTGATTGATTTTTAATTTTATCTGTTAAAACTCGTGACTTGAATTACAAATTTCAATTATGAGACTCCACTTAGATGTGCCTTGTTAATACGAGTGGGAAAATATATTTAACTATTTAATTTTTTTGCAATATTACGAGGTCTGTTCGGAAACTAGTACCCGTTTGCGCCGTAAGGAACGGCAGCGAATAGTAGCCACCCATGAAGGTCTAACGCTTTCAGTTGTATGTTTGCTATCTGTGTGTGAAGTTCCGTGATGCTGTTACTGACTGCGTTGTTTCTTTGAGTGTTTGTAATGTTCAAAAAATAGATAACGCCACCATCGGTGAAGCTAGAGCTGCAATTAGATTTCTCAACATAAGAAATGTGCAAACATATGATATTCGCTGTCACCTGAGGCAGGTGTTTGGAAACAATATTATCAATAGTTTATCTGTTTAGTGCTGGTATTGTAACTTCAACTTAGGGAGGAAGAACACACTTTACGAGCTTGATGAACTGCTGAGTTTAGTTGACGAAGTCGTAAAAAATGATCGCCGTGTTACAACTGATAAAATCTGTGAATATTTCCCTAATGCTACACGAAAAATTGTCAAAGACCATCTAAAGTATGCGAAAATATGTGTAAGGTGGTTCCCTCATATGCTTACCGATGAGCAATGACGTTTTTGAAACGTTATTCTGCTGAAATAGGCTCTTGATTCACATTGTCATAGGTGGCGAAACATGGGTTTGTTATGCAACACCTGAGTAAATGAAAATAAATGCAATGGCCTCATTCTGATTCACCTATCAAATTATAGAAATTCAAGTTGGTAACGTCTACCTGGAAATGCATGGCAACCGTTTTCTAGGATCGGCGGGGTGTACTACATATTGACTTCATGCCCAGTGGAGACACAATTAATGCTGATGCATATTGCGCAACATTGGAGAAATTACGGCGATAAATTTAAAGTTGACGGGGTCAATTTCCTACACGACAATGCCAGACCTCATGCAGCTAGTAAAATGCAACCTATTCAACAATTAAAGTAGAAAACTTTCACCTATCTACCCTATAGCTCAGACCTGACTCCTTCAGATTTTTATCTTTTTACAAAACTCAATAACTATTTGGCAGGAACATAATTTCAAAGTGATAAAGCACTCAAAGTGACTGTGACTACTTATCTCAATGGACTGGTAGCACAGGACCATGTAGCTGGGATACAAAAACTCATTACACGGTATGAAAAATCCTTAAATTTGCACGGCAACCATGCAGAGAAGTAGTTCTAGAAATAAAAGTTTACTTTCCCTTTATTGTTAATAGTTACTTTTTTATTCCATAACGGATACTAATTTTCAGCCGACCCTCGTATTGAATCTAGATTAAACACATTTTGCTCTATAATGAGTCTACTAACCTTCAGTAGTCAGGTACTCTAGCAGCAGTTGATTTGTTAGTAAACCCTGTGTACGTTATAAAACATTTTTGATAACCTTTAGGCATTCTATTTTAGGCAATTTTGCTTGGGCTATTGTTTTCATTTGTAATTCCATTTTTAATTGTTGAATGCATCTTAACAACTAAACTGAAATCATGATTGTAATAGGTACTTTGTGTTGCAAAAGCATTATTTCTGTAAACAACTATGGTTAAATAAAAATTTGACAACGACTTATAGAATTATGAGAATTTTATCTTCGGTATGTAAGAGACGATGAATTAAGGCGCGCATCACTGTTTTTGTACACACATTTGAGCGAAATTTTACACGATGAACGGTGATGCGTAGCTTGTAGTCAGTTATTTTTGAATAAATAAGCAATTTTACAACTCTACTCAGAAACACCTATGTGAATTGTTATTTATCATTTCAACTTGGGTTTAAGAGTGAATTACTTTGTATCAATTTGCTATAGAATTTTTTATATAAGCATAGCCTTTCATTTTTCTCCTAATTAGTCAATAATTCTATTGAATTACATAGCCATACAGGTCAACCTAATGTATGCATTATATTCAACCGACTTAGTTAAAATAATTAAGCATTAAAGGTCTTCTATATTAAATTGCAACTCTCGAGATTTCCGTCGAGATTTCTTGTTCGTCATGTAAAATCGCAAATATACAGTGTTTCAATGTAATTTCTCCTATTTGATCTAAATACTGTATATCGGAAGATCCGAGCGTTGTGACTGTGAATTATTTATTCAAACCACCCATACTTAACTGAGCTATTTAGAGCGACATTTGCCCTTTTGACGTCAATAGTGGCATGACAGTGGCAAACTGTACTAAGACACTGATTATGTCACAGCAGTTTATATATCAGACAGAAATTGAAATATTCTTATGAAAATAATATATCTAATATTTTATTGCTTCCAAAAGTCGGTTCACGTTACGTCATTTCAAACTGTATAATACGCAATGTGTAGAAGTTTATATATATAAAGAGACTATAATTAATCAGGTAACTCGGTATTTATTATTTTAACTCTTTTATATATTATCTAATATTTCGCAAATTACTTCTTTGCTTCATCAGGATAACTAAATAAGATAAACAATTTACAACTAAAAATACAGAAGAATATCTTACTTACTTACATATATGTGATCAAAGAACGTTAAAATTAACTAACTAAATTTTAAAATTTTTTGCATAAAATATTTAAATGTCAAAATTTCAAATAAAATAAACAAGTGGCAAAATTTTAAAATCAATCCTTCAAAAGGATATTATAAAACCAAATAAGATAAAGTTAGAAACATCTTCAAATATAAATTTATAAGTAAATTATGCAAAATCACAAAATGTAACTAAAATAAAAACAAAATATAAAATCATTTAACAAAATAAGTCAACAAATAACTATAAATTTTGCTCAAATTATCTAAATCAGTTCTGTAATTCATGTTGATATGATTATATATGTGACACATTTCAAAAAATTGTCTTCTGTTAGTATTTGTATCTATGGCTAAAATTTGGATGTCTTTGTAATTAATTTTGTGATTTAAAGTATTAAACTGTACAGATAAAGCAGTAGATTTAGGTTTTATTTTGCAATCATTCCTATGCTGTGTTAAACGTAGCCGGAGCTTCTGAGATAAGTGACCACAATAAACTTTTTCACATTCTAAACATGAAATTAAATAAATAATACCATGTTTTTCTAATTTGGATGTAGTATGTTTTAAACTATTGAAAAAGCATCGAATAGAATCGAAATTAAATTTTGTAACTTTAATTTTTAAAAAAATTCTCAATGTAAAAGTTAATTCCGGCTTAAAACGCGTGTGCCATGATATTTTCACCCACCATTTGGTGAAGGAATAAGGAAAAAAAACTTGAAAAATAACCTTATGAGGTGAAATCCAGATCTTTTATGTGAAGTAACCAGTTAATACGTATACAAGTATATACAAAATGTAATTTTAAATAACAGACTTTTCACCCACCATTTGATGCAAGAGTAAGGAAACAGGCTTGGACAAAACAACCTTACTAGATGAAATCACAAGTCTTTCATATTTTGTAACCAGTTAATGGACTCTGGTATAAGGTTATTGATACCAGTAAATCCATAATCAAACTTAGTAAAAGGGAAATCGTTTACAATATGATCTACTGTTTTAATTCCCTTTTGCAATGATATTCTGGACTAGATACTGCTTTCCAGCGATATAACATAGAATTAACCCGTCCATGACCTGTTCTAATCCGATTTAATTTACACTAAATTTTTCTTAGTAGATCAAATCCAGGTACACTTTTACTAGGGTCTTCTATTAATTTCCGATTAAAAACATCAGTGGAAGACCATCTCGTTTCCAAGACTCGTTTTGTGAAAAATCTTCTAATAAGAAGTTTTCACGTCAAATAGGTTTACGTGATTTCAATATTTTAATTGGTGGATGCTGCAGATCAATAAAAATAAGGTACCTATCTGGAGACTCGATATATTTGCCCCATTCTCTTTTCATAGCAGCCTTTCGACGAATGTGTGAAGGAACAATGTTGGACAAAAATGGCAACCAAGGAGTAGGTGTTATGGTTGTATTTAACTGAGCATCAATCTTTCCTACATGAGCTGAATTCATCCAGACTGGGCAGCAATATTCTGCTGTAGAAAAAACTAATCCCAAACTAGCGGTACGTAGTGTTTCTACATTCGCTCACCAGCTTGATCTAGCTAATTTTTGTAAAATATTGTTACGTGTATTCAGTTTTTGCTTTAATTTCTCAATATGTTGATTAAGAAGAATCTAAAGTAACACCAAGATATGTTGGATTAAATTTATGTTCTATTAAATTATTATTCATTTGTGTTTTTAATATACGATTCTTTTGATGATATTTTAAATGAAAACAAGTAACTACAGTTTTTTGGGTAATAGGGAAAAGACGCCATATTTTGAGATATCCACATAAACCCGTCAAATCTTTGTCAAGATCCATTTCAATATCAGTGAAATCTAGTTTTTGTGCAGATAAAGCTATGTCATCCGCATAAATGAATTTACGTCCTTTTGTTTCAGGTATATTGCTTATGTGCAAATTGAAAAGGATTGGCGCCAAAACAGAACCTTGTGGGAGACCATTGTTTAATTTCCTGAACTTACTGCTTTTATCTCCTACAAATACTCTAAACAGTCGATCAGAAAGCATATTTTCTAATAATGTAAGCACTCTCCCACGCGATATTGCATTGTAAAGTTTATGAATTAGGCCATCCTTCCAAACAGTATCATAGGCAGAAGTTAAATCAACAAAAACGAAGTATGACACATTACTTGCACCTTCTTAGGATAATTAAGCAATGAACGTAGAACTTAAGGGGCTACACAACTAGCTAAGAAGACAGAGTAGATTAGAGTTTCAGTGGAAATCAATTTTTATGAGGCGTGAATACCCAAAAATGTAATTTTGAAAAAGTAGCTTAAGTAATAATTTTTTGTTTGATATTTATTACCATGTTATTTTCCATTATTCCTTTATTAGGTCTTGGAAACCGTCAAACATTATTGCTGAACCCTGTATTTAATTTTCAACACCTACAGTGTAAGTCGTGTATTATTTTATCATTTATTTGTATAAGCATAATCTCGCAATATCGAATAGCCTAATTTTCTGAATAATAAAGGCTGATCCCAAAATATTATTTATATATTGATAAATTAAGTTGATCTTTTAAAACGGAAACGCTTAAATGACGATCAATAGCCAACTTTCAGTAAAATAGTAACATTAGAATGTTATTTATTGAAATATAATTAAATTTACCAAATGTAAAAATTTTTTGATTGCATTGAAGTCTAAATTATTTAGTATTGTAATGGCAATCAAAAATTTGTAAAGCACCAAATATTCTCACTGACAGCTATTATTTGCAATTAATTTTTAGGAATGTGTTGGTAATTATAGTTTTCAGGGATTACAGCATATAAAGTTCATAATAATGAGCTAACTAATCCCCTATTCTTGCCATAATATGTATATGTTCAGTAAGCCCAATTATATTTAATTGACTAATTTGATGGGTATTATGCTTGAATCACACTTGATGAGCGATAGTTTATTGAGTATGTCAACATCATTAATACAAGCAAGTTAATCTGATTGTATTTGTGTATATGCAAATATAATATATACTCACATATATATATATAAAGTAAAAGAATAATTTAGAACACTGACATCTAACATACTCGTATTTATTTTTGTGAAAACTGTGTTACATATTATTTACAACATAAATTCTGTCCATATAATAATTGATTAAGGTAATACAATTATATGTGGTCACTGGAAGAACAAAATATTACCTTTTCTTTCTTAACATTAGTTACAGTTTGTAAGTATGGTATAATTTACAAGGATGTGAAAATATGACTCGCTTACACGATTACAAAAATCGTACCCACGTTTTATAAAAGCAGTAGATATATATAGGAATTTGTATGAATAAAATCCATTATCAAAGATATAAAAAATAAAAGTCATGTGCAATTAATTTTGAAGATGTACTAAGTTATATTAAAACTGGAAATGAAAATATTTATATCTTTATAATGTATAAAGGTGAGATAAACTGCGCGAATTTACATCGTACATCATACTCACGAATCAAGACTGCTAAACAGGCGCACTATCGATGCGCACAGCTGGACGGAAAGGGGTATGTCATTAGTCAACGTGAGGTAATGCTGGTGAATGCTCTTGTGGCGGCAGTTCCAAATGTAGTTGCAGCGTTTGCATTTATTACGTTGCAGGTGTTACAAAAAACAGAAAACGTCGTTGGTGGGTGAAACAGTTAGTCTGTCGAAGAATGCACTATGGGAACTAACTAATGAGGGATATGACAGTAGAATTAGTATACGACACTGTTAAGAATTCGTCTCATGGCACAATCCACAAGAGGAAGGTTTCAACGGCGTGAAGCAGCAGAGCAAAACAACTTTGATACCTGTAAAAAACTGACCGACTGTCCGTTCGGCTAGCATCTTATGCGCGATCGTTACTTGCAATTCTGAACAAGGTTACACAAAACTAAAATTGGTACGCGAGACAGATCCGGGCAGTGTAATCCCACCTTTAGAATAAATTCTAGAGACAGCATTTGGGCTAGACCTTAGCATATTTTATATCTTTAAAATATAATAAATTTCGAAATATGTACGCTACCATTCAACATTATAATATAGTTGTTCCATTATTTTAACTCATACCCTAAATTAACGCTTTATATGTGTCGTAATACAATTAATAACTAATTTCAACTACATATTTATTTTATAACAATATTTGCACAACAGTTTTTGAAAAACTAACCTTGAGATTAATTTTGAGAATGAGCTTATTGTAGAAGCTTGAAACTGGTAAAAGCAAATGAAAATAAAGTTTACGTTTTGAGACATGTCAAAAATCTAGGTTTAGATTTTATAATTAACTCATTCAATCTTAATTAGAGCTACAATTTAATGACATCTTTATTAAAATTTCAAAATAATGTCCGTTTTCCTAAGCACGCCTTTTTCGCGTAGACATAAAAATCTGAAATGTTAGCATACTCCAAGTACTAAATAGAATTTGACAGTTTCATTTTCAAGCATGAAGTTAAATTAGTTTCCTTTTCTTCGATGGGTTAAGAGAGGGCTCTGCCACGTAAGATCTTACAGCAACTGGTTCGGTCGTGTTGCACTAGAAACAGAACTTACCGCAGCTTAGCTCAGTTGAATTAAATCGTAGGGACGTAGGCGGCTTTGTTATACTGGTTTTGGCTTTCGATCACACTTCTTAGATGGTACCTATAGGAAAAGAAAAATTGTATACCTGTAAAGAGCTCCAGTCGAATGTAACTTCCTGTCGCATACGTACACCCCATACGACGAAATATACGATAACGTCTAAGTCCTGGAGTTAACTAAACCTAAAGAAAAGGAAGGTTCTTAGAATAAGAAATGAAATGCAGCTGAACTAAAACAAGAAAATCGTTTATTACCGTTTACGAGCTTCGGCAATAAATACAAAAACAGAATAAATAACAACGTTACTTAATATCTACAATTTAATTTTTATCCCTTACGAGACACCAAAATGACAAACTTGGTTAATGACTTTTTGCCCTAACGGATCTAGGCGACCCGATATTTTATGAAGTTAATAAATTATGTTACAATCAACATACCGAAAAATAAAGCACACTTGAATGTTTGAAAACAAAGCACAGAGCTATTTTCTATGTAACGTCCATTAAAACAAGAATTAATTTTCAAAGGAACAGAGCAGTAATAAAAATTACAATAAACAAAATTGATAGCATTAGGCATACATCATCTAACAACAGTTGTTATTTGTTATCAAAGTGAAGTATTCCAAAGGAATTTTATAATTATTAGCTTAAATAAATTTTGTACCTATTTTTTTTAAATAAAATACCTAAATATTTGTTGCAGTTACATTAAATGAATTAATAGTCGTTGAATTTTCGTTTGCAAAATAAATTTTAACGTCACAGCTCGTATATATAATTCTACTAAAATCTAGACAATTTCAAGATAAACTCTTCTTATAATTTGTGAAATTCGTATACACCTGTGTGATAATAAAACTGAACAAGAACAACTTATTTTTAGCTCATAAGCTACTTCATCTACTTTAAATGGAATTAAATTTTGCCAAAAAAATATTCTAATTAAATATAACGAAAAACATTACTTAAACTTTTATCTGAAGCCGATTTTTGAATTTACGTTATCTTCTTATACTGTCCAATATATGAACCTTGAACTAATGAATTTCATTGCAAAAGTTAATAATTAATAATAGATTATTTTTCAAAGAGCAAAGAACGTCAACTTATAACATGATTTTCGGTTATTGTAAAAAACTTTAGTTTAAACTCTTATCAACCTGACGTACACCGACTAACAAAGACAAACCGACCTGGATTTCATATGAAAGAGTGAAACATTAGAAGACACTTGCTCCAATTGTTTACTAGATGTAAACTTTATCCAGTTGAAGCCAGTCAACTTATTTCGATTCAACGGAGTTATCCAAAGCCATAACGCCAATACTATTTGTTTCTTCAATTAAATCTTCATACATGAAAACGACAGACGATGATAGATAAATTTCTTTTTTACTCTTTATGGGCTTAATACAACCATGTTAACAGATGCCGCAGGTTTTTGCCGTGATAAACATAACCACGCCCAAACAATCAAAGAAATAAAACTAACAAAACGTGTAACACGCCATTTTAATAAATTGAGTGCAGAGTTTAGATGATTACTTATGATCAACGTTAATCTAACACTGCTTCAAAAATTGTACCGACGCGTAGGTATCTTTAACTCGCGGCGGTTTCACCTGAATATTTAAAGCACAGGGGCGTACTCTGTTACAATTTTACATCCATAATTTTACTTTATAAACAAATTTAAGTATTGTACAGCCAAATACCTGACAGTTAAAAGGTGTAACTTAAGTAATTTAATTTGAATTACCATAATTCACCGAAAATACCGATAATTAAAAAAATAACGTTGCAGCTCTTATTGCGAATTTTTATTTGGCGATAAATTAATAAAACTAGGCATTAGCTATTGAATCTCTTTAAGCATATTTAAATTAAAGAATTCGTCATTAACTCGCATGTGATTCAGTTTTAAGATCATATCATTACAAGATGACATTTTAACATAAAATCTGCGAGATAAAACGGTAAGCCAGATTCTATCCCAGCAGGCAAGTGTGTTAAAATTTGAAACCAAACGAGAAGGTCGAAAAGCAGGTTGTGACGTTTAAAAATTACATTTAAATTTAGATGCACTTTGCATCAATTATAAAAGCAATTAGTTACATCTAGTCTATGTGATGTTACTGTAATATTGTTAATACGTTTATAACTTAAGTAGTTAACATAGTACCCAGGCTACCAAATATATAAGGTTTTTCAGGTAACACATTCATTAAAATATTTTTAACTTCCCAGTAAAAATTTAAAATTTAAAATCCAGTATATGGTGTAAGCCATTCAAATAGTTTCAAATAAAATATTTTTAGTTATCCATCACTTCCGGTTATACTGGAAATCGACAACAGCTCTCTTATTTTAAACAGATTGGCATGCTTCTTTCTGATTCTATGGGACTTTTTAAACTGGGTATGTTGAATTTGTTTTATTTGTAATAAAATTGTAGATAAGGCATGTCGCCTATTTAATGGAATGCATCACCATTCTCTTCATACGAAAAAACAAAATTTAGAAGAATTGAAGCTCGATTTCTGCAATTAGGTCAGTTTGTTCAAAATAACACAATAAATACAAGAACTAAATAACTAGCAAAATTAAATAGTAATCACAAAACAACAGCTATTTAAATACAACGGAAAATACTTGAGAATAGTATACTATGCAACAAGTGGAAGAAGTTGCATTTCAACTGCGAGATAGTTTTTCTTCGCGAGAGAGATGGCGTAGCTATTGAGCGAGTAAAAAATGTTCGAGCAGTTGACGTGTTTTCTTCCACGCGTTGTATATGTATACTATTTTTTCTACAAAGTTTTAAAATAAATTGAAAATAGAACTTTATTGTGTAAACTGCGCACCATGTACGAATTACGCATTGACAGTTCAATTATGTTTTAAGGTAACGTTGATTTTTATA
>JAHWXV010669026.1:0-14485 GCA_024586415.1 Phrixothrix hirtus
GCCCACCTGTAGCTTCTAATATTAATTTATCTCGCCTCTTTATTCTTCCCACCCTGTATATTAATTTATCGTAACTTCTAATATTTTTATCGGTGTGGTATGCCTTACGTCTTCAGATTCTGTGCGCACATTCCCGAAGGTCTTAAGATGCTCGACTACGCCTTATGATGCCGTACTAACGTCTTAAGCTGCTCGACTAACATCTTAAGATGCCTGACTACGCCTTGAGATGCTGATGACCCCCCCTGAAGCTGGGGTCATTGACCTTGAATTGGCGCGCTACCTGGCCGACCTCTGATTGGTCGAGCGTTGACCTTGAAATTGACACTCGGCCATGACAGGTGTGCAAAACTAATTAGCACCTGCCCAAAGCGATGACATCACACGAGCTGCCACTGATAAGGATTTTCCCGCGGTCCCAGAAATTTTCCCACGCTAAACCGTCCCCATATCTATTGTGGCACAATAGAATTAGATGTTTTTGAGTTGTCCATAAAATGTGTAATTGGTAGAGGCTTAAAATTAATCTCAAAAGAAGGAGAAACAATGGAAATTTATTGATAAAAAACAAACAGCTTTATTATGAAAGAGCATGTCAGACAAATGACGTTCTTCTTGGGCTATGCATTCTTAGAGATGGTTCTGAAAGTTTTCTATGACTCGTTCAAATATATCCACTGGCACCAAACCAATTTCATTATGAATTGTTCTCTTCAATTCTTAAATATTTCGGGGCTTAATGATGTACACTCTTGCCCAGAGAAAAAATTATAGACGGTAAGGTTCAGAAATCACAGGGGCAATGGGAGATTACATGTCCGGGAAACAATGCTTGTATGGCATTCATAGAAACCCTTGCCATGTGTGCAGTGACTCTGTCTTGTTGGAACCACATTGTCCCATCATATTCCTGATTCTCAAGTTATGGGATCAAAAAAGTGTGGATCACGGTAACGTAACGTTTCGAAGTCACCATCAACGCCTCTTCCCTTTCTTTTTCATAAAAGTGTGGAAACACCACCCCAAACTGTTACTTTTAGACTGTAAAGAGGCTGTTGGTATAATTCTCGGGTTTTCTGCAGCCCAATAATGGCAATTCTACCTACTGACATAACCATCCAAGTGAAAGTAAGCCTCATCAGTCGTCATGATTACCACATTCTAGAATTCCTAACATGCACTGACTGAACCATACCCGTTGATAATTTAAGGCTTTCTTCTATGATATTTCGGTCAAAAAATAAAGTGGTTGCCTAAACAAATAGCATTGTCAAAACTTCATACAGGTTTTTCTCAAAATGCAAAATTTCGCATGTTGGAATAAATTTCTCGAGAATATTCTTTAACCAATTAGCCAATGTTGAATTTTCAATGTTACAAAAGTTTTACATGTGATTGTATAAAGATAAATCTATTTTTTTTAAATGTCATCATTTTAGCAATGCTACAAATTTTTGTTTTGTAAGGTTTGTGGACACTATTTTGATGTAATTTGAAAACTTTTTTGAATTTTTTGTTTCAGGTAATTGTTGACTTATAGATCTCAGCGTATTTTTTAGGTAATAACTTTGGGCCGCCATTTCTAGGTTATTTTACAATAAAAATGTTTTAGAAAAATTTGATTATATACCTTATGTTATCAATAAAAAGTGTTTTAAATTTCAATACATTCAATCATTTATTTCTTCACAAATTCATAAAGAAAGGGTCATTTACTCAAGTTTCCCCACTTAAATCATATTTATATACAGGGCGTTTTAGATAATAACATTCCTTTTACAGGGTAAGAAAAGATCATACAAACACCACATAATGAGTAAAATTAAAAGAAATACAAATATCATAAGTCTTCTTTTTTTCTAATTATGTACAGCAAAAATGAAAAGTCCCTGCCCACCCCAAAGTTCAAATTGGATTACACAGATTTGTTTGCACTGAAAGTTTATCGATATTAACACACTCCTGATTTAAAATAGGCAGAGTTATTTGAATACATTATTACATTACAATCATTCTTATTACAGATATCACATACTCCACTTCAAATACAGCTTTTATGAGAACGATGCATCCTCCTATGTATGGCTGTTGTGGTTCAAGCGAATTGTATTTCCAATTGAGCATGTGCTTCTCATTCTTCACTGTACAATGACTTGTCTATGGTTGTATTAAGACTGAACTGTTAATTTATTCACAAAATTATAACTGACCTACCTAACATAGGTACCAAGTTGTACAATGTGTGCTTTGCTTTTAAAGCTGTACATGCATAATTTTATTTGTTTACTGCAATATATACACAATTGAAATAATTTATAAATAATGATCTTGGGAATGTATTCATTAATAACCAACAAAATATTTTTAGTCATCCATCGTACTAAAAAATTTCATTATAAACAAAATTATTTTATAATTACTTCTTGTAATAGGATTTTTGCTTGAAATTGAATAGATAAATATGGATTTAAACACTGTAAAATAAAAACATAGGTTGTTAATGAATAGACATACATGTTTTCGATTTTTCTGCTTGATTTTGTAAGTCTATTCAATTACTAAAATTAACAGAATAATCTTTACACGATTCAACAACAAACATTGTTAATTATACCTAGTTTCAAAAGCATTTTTAAAAAGTGATATTAGAAGAATATTGTAATAATTAAAACAACCTTATTGATCAGATGTTTTGAAGCTTTCAAAACAGTTTCCCATAATATTTTCTTCGGGTAATTAATTAATTTAAATTATTACAGACTTGCACAATTTTTATCAACATAAAAGCACTATTCAGTTAAATACGGCATAAATGTGCACAATGCATCACGTAATTATATATTAAACCCTTTAGATATTTTTTGGAATTTTTTATTTTTGTTGAACACAATTACAATCTGAAATGACATAAGATGTAGATGCAAGCATATTAGTTTTTATTATTAAAACACTGACTAGTGTACACTATGAAACGTACTTGGTAATTGACATAAATTTTCTTAATTCTGTGTACCAAGATATTGGCTAATGACATTTAGAAAAGGTATATCATCTTACTGTCTTGTATTTATACATGTTTTAAAAGTTAAAAGAAAGACATACAGCATACTATGGAAATGTTGCTTTGTAATCAGCACTTCTTATCATATTTAAAAGCATTCATAATCGACTAGTCATTAACTAGAATTGTTTGGGAATTTTATAAATATCCCAAAAGTCATGGAATAGTCAGGGAATTTTGATTCATGGAAAGATTTTAAAAGCACCAAATTTTTCACTATTAGAGTACGTGTGTGTGTGTGTGTGTGTGTATCAGATTACAAAATAATGAAAACCTTATAATGTCTTTGCATAAGGGCTAAAATGTTTGCATGTATTATAGGCGAGATCTTTGAGTCAGTCATTTTTATTTGTAATCAGTTGATTGTGTTCATCAGAATTTAAATTATTTGTACATATGGTTCACAAATAATGTAAATGGTTTATAAATTACTATTATTTTGGTAAAATGATTGTTAAAGTATCTAATCTAACAGTTTAATTTATTTGATTAATGAAATGCAAATAAACATGTTGACAGAAATGAACGCAACATTTTTCTACTTAATAAAATAATGGATGCTTTATGAAAATATTGCAATTTGTATTTCTATTAATTAGATTTCATTGCAAAAATGAATTCTATACCATGAGTTCTTAAAAACCTAAAAATCAAATATACCAATGACCTATTAGTATATAAGAGATAAAAGTTAATTTAATATGGTATTTGTAACATATATGTTCTAAAAAGTGACTTTTTTCTTTTCACCTCGCTCCCAAAGGAGCCAAGTTGCTATTATGGCAGACTGAATCACCATCTAGCCATCTTTGTCAATATTTCAGGGTTCCTTAGGTTTGACCCTGAGGTACCCATCTCAATGTAGTTTTTTAGAGGTCTCATTATCCAAGCTCTAATGACTTCGTTGTATCTCCCAGTTTCCTGGGTTCAATCTTGTGAGCTATTCACCTCTCTTCATACCAATTATCTATAAAATGATTATTGAGTAGTGTTAATAACTTCAAAAGAGTATCCGCAAAAAAAAGGTGTTTGGTAAAATCTGGAAGTTATGGAATTTTGTGCCCTTCTGGAAAGGAAAACCCTGATTCAAAAAAGAACTGTTTGGTATTCATAATGCTTTTAATTTTACCCTTATTGTGGTGTCTGTAGGATTTTCTTTCATCCCCTAAAAGGAGTCATTATCTGAAACATCCTGTATATAAGGTAAAATTGTAACAAAGAAGTAAATTGTATGAAAATATCCTAATATTAAGAACAAAGTTTATAATATAAATAGAATAATTATGCACAAAATGCACAAATTCTCGTCTAAGGTATTGCTATACTACATACACTTTACCAATGCAAGTCCTTACACGATGAGAGTAATTCTCACATTACCGAACTACATTGAAGAATGCTTAATTATTTGGTTGTATGAATCATTTACAGATGTGTTTCAGAAGCCATCAAAGTCAACTACATGAAATAATAAATTCTTATGATGTATATTTATTTCAAGAATATGAGTGAAATACTTATATAGCAAGTGCTACCAGGTTAACCACATATAGGTTAACATTATTCACAATAGAAAATTCTAAAACATCACTGCCTCATTTAAAAAAAATGGCAATAACCGCCTGAAATATTCAGCATAATATATTTCCATTATTTTTCGTACATTTAAAAGAAACATTTACACCAATAATTTATTAGCAATAGTCTTACAAATTAATATAACACGGTTAAATATTTATTTCTGTTAATCTTTTGTGTATAAATGACATTTACAGAGTGATTTTACTATACACACACCAACTAAATTTTTACCTTAAAACAAAGTACAAAATTTTTGATGACTAAAAATTATTAAATAAATAAACAGAAGATATGTGTAAGTAACAAACCACGCTGTATAGAAAGACTTAAATAATAAACAACATTCTTACATCGAATTATAGCATTTATAAATATGATAAGGGTATGCTATGCAAAGAAAAGTATAAATATGTGTTGTTTATACTGCAGTAATAACTGTGTAATAGCAATGCCCACCACATGTCCATTTTATTTTGTTGAGAAAATTTTCAAAATACACAAAATTTGTATAAAAGAACAAGGCATAATGTACCGACTAAAATGCATTATAATAAACTAAAATCTAACTGTGCTAAAAATTACGGAATGCTGAACTTGAAATAATGCTAATGTTTCTTTCAAACCCAGCATGCCCAATTGACAATATAACATTACAAAAACTTCAATGTACATTTAAGATGACTAGTAAAGATCAAGTCCTCTTCATTGGAAGAATATATTTGGAATCCTGATCCAACTCTCAAACTTTTTACAAATCATCAATTTGTGTAACAAACTTTCATTTAATAATAAATTATGTGTAACTTGTAACAATAAATGTCTGAAGCGATAAATTTCAATGCAAAATAGCATAACTTCTACATAATACTGCATATTTCCACTTCCACTGAATAAGAAAAGTACATACAAATTATGTTAACTATGTTTTTTGAGTATATTAAATTGTAAAAATATAAACGTACACTTCTACAAGTACTGGCGGCACACTTCACTTAAGTCAATATTATAACTGTGATCAGGATCTTGAAATATACTGTTAAATTGAGTCAGTAGAAATATGTAATTTACAATAACAAAACGTTTAATTATTGCACGTTTTCTTTAATTTAAATACAAGGTTTTTATATGTTAACAAAATAGAAAAGACAACATCAAAACAAATTTGCGACATTTTTGGAAATTGAGAAAGAATGTTTAATTGCAAAATTTTAACATTATTTTTAATTAACTGAACATAATGTATTATATTTTCCCAAAAAATTCCTTTACTACTTCACATAATTTTAAAAATACATTTAGTAAACATTTTTTTATCCCTGGGATGCATCATTTATTTATTATTCACAGATTTACACAGCATGGGCACTGGGCTTTATAGGCTCATATAATACATCCTAGAGTTAAATAAAAATTTAAATAATTCAATTTGTTTTGATATCATCTATTATCAATTATTTTGTGACAATAAATGCGAAACTTTCTGTATAAATATTAATAATTTATAGAAATAGTGAAAATGGCAACCCTACTTAAGGAAATTTTTTATGAAAATTTAAAAAAGGTTAAGTGTTCATATACAAGCACCTACATTCATTGACATGGTAGTTCACATCAATAAATCTGTAAAAAGAATTATTATATTTAATAGTTGCATTAAATTGTTAATTCCACAATTATTTACCAGTTTGAGAATTTCGCTGCCAAGCATCATTTGAATTTAATGTATCATCTGTACTAATTGTTGTTGCAGTGACTGTATTAGCATTTTTTAAGCTATCTACGGGTATACTGAAAAATAAATTGAAATGAATCAATACACAAAAACATTATATACGTACATATTATCCACTGTGTCTATATCTTTTCCATTTTTATGACCATTCTCCGCCATATCTGCTTTAGAACCATTTAATTTATTTCCTAACTTATTTTCAACATTTTTTTCTTCAGTCTAAAATTACAATTTAATATAAAATTTACTTTTTGGCTTTTTAAATTTAATATTACCTGTACTGTTCCACCAGTGTTGTTTTTCCCTCTTGTACGAAGCATAATTGCTTCAACACGTTTACGTCTTACTTCTCTTTCCTTTTCTTCATTTTTCAGTCTCTCTTGAAGCTCAGCTTTTTGTCTCTCAGCTTCTTCTCTAGCTTTACGTTCAGCTTCTTCTTTTAATAATTTTAATCTTTGTTCCTCCTCTCGTCTTTGCTTCTCTTCCTCTTCACGCCTTTGAGCTTCCTTTATAGCCTAAAATTTGCATCAGATAATGTAACCTATCACTAATATTTCCATCACCAAGTTATATGTATGCCATTTTAAAGTACTTTTAATTATTCAAAATTTATTAAAAATTTATGCATTTATCATTTACAATGGTAAGACATTGAATTAAGAATTTTAGTTTTTAATTAATTATCTTTTCTTGATAATCAAGCAATTTAATACATACATAGTGTCACTTCAATAATTGGACATATTTGAGAGACATATTCTATGGTTACAATTAAGCCAAAAATTCTAATGCATCCTTTCAGTTATATTAAGCATATTACAGGTAAATTTTTAAGTTTGTGTAATCAGAAGTCAAGAATAAAATAATTGCATCATTTGGAAATGATAATAAAATTTATTTCTGAATAAAAATAACTCAATTTATAAAGAAAATAATATATATATTCAAAATGATCATCTTTTTTCAATCTTTTGAATAATTAATTTTTAATTAAGAAATATATAATAGTTACAAAAATGGTAGCTCATCATAGTGTAGTATGGACAATTTGTTTGCCTTTGCATTTTATTCATAGCGCCTCACCATAAGCTAGACTGAATAACAAAACGCCCTTAACAACAGCGTCTTCCGCCTTCTGATTTTTGTGTGCGTCATCACAAAGAATCAGAGTGCTATGGACCCATCCTCCAGTGCTGACAGCATTGAGGCACCTTATATTCTATGGAAATTCAAGTCTCTTGTCTGATCAATAAAATACACCTGGCCGATCTAAACCTAGTTGAGTAACAAAGTTTAGCCTGACCCAGATCATCCAAAACTGTCAAGATTCTAGTTGACAAGAGTGACAGGGATCTCTAAATACAAAAACCACTCCATATGCCAACACTCGAGGTATTAGGCACCCATCACTCCAGGTCTAATGCACTAACACATAACACCACTGCTGTGGGTGGATCAGTACCTCATTACGAAATGCATCATTAATCAATCTGAACACACCTTGTCTTGCAAATTAGAAACGAATGCAAAACTTTCACCGCATGAGCTAATGTACACTGTATTGACTACTGTAAACAAACAATATATTTTTATTTGATGCGATCATAATTAGAATTATTAATGTAAATATTTTTCACATAATTGTTCTGTTCTTTTATTGTAATATATGTTTTACAAAGGTTGCATTGCATTGACTAGCTTAAATAAATAATATATTTTCATTTCATCTAATCATAACTAATATTGTAAATATTTGTCATGTAATTGTTGTGTTCTTTTATTGTAATATATGTTTTCCAATGATTTATTGTCTTGTCATTTATAAAGATAAATAACTGTGATAATACCGCTTAATCTCTTTTAGGTTAAGATCTTCCAGACCATCAGGAGCATCGCAAAAACTATTCCGTTGATTGCCTGCATGCACAAACAACTATCGTCACACTGAACTTGCCCTACACGTCGAACTACCTGAGCAAACAGAAATATAAATTATTTTCTTCCCGTAATTGCAAGAAATAAACTGAAACATCACACCCCATGGAAAAGATTCAAATCGAGAGGTCTTGCAGACCATGTGCATAGTCCCAGTCTCCCTAGCTATTGATGATCAAATGTATCATTTGAAAATAATTGCTTTAAAAAATAAACTTAAACCAAAATTTAAAAAATCAAAATCATAATTGCTAAATTATCACATAAATATATTGAATGAACTGAAATTAGGACCCTCCGATAGGCTTAATCACCTAAGAATAAAAGAATCTACATATTACAAACTTTTAAATAAACTTAGAAAGAAATTCATTCAAGTATAATGCTTTAAAACATCAGCCATGATTTTTATAAAGTAATTTAGAAATTGCCCTCCGATTGCTGCAAAAAGAATCTAAAACTGAACTCCAAGTTAGCCAGTTCATCCACAGGTTCAGATTTGCTCGCATATTTTATGCAATGTATCAAAAATTTCAAGCATATTTTTAATGCCATTGAGCTTCACTTTAATTCAAGCAAGTATTAAGATTTTTCATACACACATTCTATTTTAGAAAGTTTAAAAAGGTGAAAATACCAAATCAGATCATTTTAATATATTTATTGTTCTTAATTTAATTCAGTAGTGTTTTATCATAGGATATTCTTAATTTATTTTTGTAGAAATAAAACTATACTGTAAACAGATTTCTAGTATAACACGAATATTGGATTGTGGTTTGCTGTGTGAAAAAACATACCTATTTTATATCACATTAATTGAGAGAAACACAACATACAAGTTTGTAATAAGATGAGCTCAGCTTATTATTGCTTATGGCAAATGAATAAAACAGTTGAGATAAATGTATTAATCAAGTATTATCATGCTTACATACATTTGATCTTGTTATATGCACTGACAACTTGAAGCTAATCAAGCAATAGTACACAAGAATTTATTTTGCAGAAAAGATGTACAAAGTATGGGTACCAAGATGCACAAGCTGTAAAGAAATATCAAGTAAATTTAAAATATTAACATTGTCCAGTGAATCCATTTTCCAGCTTCTATACTAGATGTGAAACTAAATCCATCTCAATATATTACATTAAGTCAAAACCGATTAACATTAGGAACAATACAGTTCTGGAAGTATCAATACAATGATTAAGCAACACTAAACAGAGCCTAAAATATATGTCAATAAGGGTATTTAATAACCTTCCAAAAAACTTACATGACTGCCATTACGAAAATTTAAAACAAAAATTAAAGATGTATTAATAAAAGCTGTTACATTGTAAATTATGATTGTAACATTTTTGGGGCAAAGTATACTAACTTGTTGTTGATCAATTTTAATGAAATTTTCAGAAAATGCCTATTTTGATGAAACAAACTAATGCTAAAATTTTAATAAAATCTGTCTATTGGTTGTCATTTTTTTAATTTGTTTGTTTGCATGTATTAACAATAAATTTTATGAAATAAAACAATTAATTTGTATTAACTGTCAATTTTGTGAATTGTTTATCCACTATTGCCTTCTGAACATTTAAGAATGACAAAAATTTGTCAACATGAAAATTATCGGTAATTAAATGATTTTGAACATGGCCGTATTATAAGCATGAGAGAGGCCAAACTTTTATCAGAGATATTGCTGGCCACGTACATGATGATGATGCAATGGTTGTAAGATGTTGGTCCAGATGGTCTGAAGAAGTGGTTCAACAACATCACTCTGGGTCTAGACATCCCCAGGGGACTACAGATCATGAAGAATCTTTTTTAAGACAGATTTTCCATAACTTGGTCAATTCAATTCCAGTAGACTGGGTGGGAGGTGAAGGACACAGAATATCAATGTCATCTGTTTATTGCCGGATAAAATTGTACCTGCAGACTAGAATGGAGCAATGAAACAGTGAATTGGGCACAAGAATGACATTAAATTGTATCCAGTGATGAGTCTCAATTTTGTTTGTGGGCCCATGATGGGCATAGGAAGATCAGGCAGGTACGTGGAGAATGCAAAAATTCAACATTTTTTGTGGAACGCAACACAGCCCTCACACTAGGAGTAATGATATGGGGTGCAATATGTTATGGTAACAGATCACCCTTGATCTTTATTGAAGGCAACTTAAATACAGCCAGCTACATTGTGAATGTGTTGGAATCTGTTGCATTTTCATATATTCAGGGGTTGAAAAATCCCATTTTCTAACAAGACAATGCATACACACATATGGCTACAACATGCTTTTTGGAAGGAGCGAACATTGTCATCCTCCCATTGCTTGCTCGGTTGCCTGTGTATGTATGGAATGTGATCGATAGGTGACTTAATGATTTACCATACCCTCCAGATGACTTGCACCATCTTCAGCTGTGGATTTAGGAAACTTGGAATGATATACCACAGGTTGATATAGATCGCTTGATTGACATGTCACACCATCTAAATGGGTGCATAGCAAATGCAGTAGAACAAATTATTATTGAAAAAATTTTTTTATTTGTTTTGTTTTCAAATTTTAATTGTTTCTTTGTAGTGATAAATTACATTGTTTGTAAAAATTTCAATAAGATCACTCAACTAATTCTAGATGTACTTTTTATGGAAGTCAGTATAAATTGTTGATTGCGAAATCCAGCTTTTCATTTTAATTTAATATAGTTTTTTTTAATTAAAGAATTCAAATTTTGAATTTATGTATGAAGTTTTGTTGGTTGCCTATCTGTAGTCACTGTCTGCTTGAATAATTTTAACGTCACGTTCTGCTGTAATATTCCGTTCATTTTTATTGTGATTGTGATAATATACATATCTATTGATAATGCCATTCTTTTAATGCCACTTTTCTTTCATCTAAGGTTTCTGCTATTAACACCTATCAAAAGCTGAGTGTTTGTACTTAGTTCTGCGAGTGCAACTCTGTCACAATGCAACTGCCATATAGGTAAAAGTGTCATACAGTAATGACAACTCCCAGTTCACCAGATTTTGGTTAAGGATGTGATTAGCCTTGTCCCTTGATTTTATCGACCTACTGAATACACCTGTTTCAATTGCCATATCCTAACAATGGTGAACACGATTAGGGGCTACCAGATACTGTGATCACAGAATATCTTACTACAGTCTCTAGATCTTTGTTGAAAATATAAGACTTAAGATCAGAAACACTTTTTTTTATCCTTATTTGATACTTGCTCTATACTAAAACTTTGTTCATCCTTATTAATAGTAGTACACTGTACAATTCATCAAGTGAACAACATAACTTGTCAAATTTCCAGATTTGTTGAACTACCTAGAGGGTAGTAATTGGATTTTTATTTAATATTATCTGTAGAAGACACTAGAGATAATTGCCTGTAACATATTTAGGAACCCGTAGACTTTAATTAACTAGTGCATTTAGATGCCTCTTTTTTGTTTTGAGAACTAAAATAATCCATTTATTTAATAAATTTATCTTTAAAGTATCTAAAAGTGAAATTCTACAACACGTATATTACACTTAAATTAATTAAGATTCTTAATCCAAGGGAATCATAATTCAATTTCATTTTGCAGCTTTGAAATGAAGTTTTTATAATTACCCATAAAAAACATTTGACTATTAATTAGTCATTGATTAAGTCAATATAGAATTGCCCATAGCTTTATGTGTAGAACAAAGAATTATCATAAAAATGGAAGTTAATTCAAATTGTATAAAATATCTAATTTTCACAAGCATTATAACTTTCCTATGCATAAATCTTATCATGCAGACAGCTCACATGATGTATGAAGCAGCTTTCTGCTTTACTGTTCAACTCAATTCTTGTAATTTCCTATATGTGCTAAATAATTTGTCAATGTACATAATTTTATATAAGATATATGAAGTTCTACACACAATTATTAAATACTTGTACTAATAACTATTAATTTATCTAGAAGGATTTGCTAATAATATTGGCAATTTCCAGCCTAAATCAATATGAATGTGATGCAAATAATTTGATTACTATGAATATTAAAATATATGTTTTATTATTTTCAATTAAATATGTTCAGTGCCATAATCTTATTATTTGATATTAGATAGAGATCTTGAACACCTGTTCTAGCCTTATAATTTTCAGGTTTAATTTAAATTACTACGCTAACTTAGCTCAATTCAAATTTGTTAATAAGATATTAATTCTAGTGATTTATCGCTACCATTAAGATCCATTCTGTATATGAAATTTATAATGCCTTTTTAGCTTTCGTTGAGCTATGAAGATGTATCATAAATTTTATGGTATAGCGAGATAATCTGTTTAATCGACAATGTAACACCTTAGTTTCTTTTCCCTAACTATTACATAGAATTGCCTTTGAAAACTAATACTTGTGAGTTGTAAGAAGATAGGTATGCTATATTACGCTCAAATAGTAAGTGAATTTTGACATATAAATAGTGTTGAAAAAATTAGTCTTTCTTCTATGGTACAATAAACATTATCAGTGATGTAATTTTATAAAACTTTGAAACATTTTTATGAATTTTAAGTAAAATAAATAAATATTTCTGGAATAATGAGGTTGGAAAAGTATAAAATTGTTGACCTTAAAACATGAACTTAAGTATTGCGGCTTATCGCAGAGTGGGAAAAAATATGAATTGGTAAACCGCTTAAAGAATGTAATAAACTCCAGTTTTCTAGATAATTCAAAAATAAACAATAACTTGATTAATGAACAATCGGCCAATAATCCTTAACAGGTTAAAAAGGGAACACGTAACTCAAAAAACATTTTTTGTTAGCTTAATTAACAAAATTCATTAACTAGAAAAGCATATACAATTTTTAAAAGTAACCTTAACGAAAAATAAAACAAAGTGTGTAATTCCAGTGAAGTTAAAAATCAACCAATAATTTGAATAAAAATATACAGGATGAACAGTCCAAACAATCGTCTATTGCAATTTCAAATACTCCGGCAAGTACATCGCAATCTAACAGTAAAATACTTATACAAAAAAAACAAAAGTATCAGCTGTAGGAGATAAAAATGTCCTTGGTTATTCAAAAATAATAAATGAACATGCTGGTAAAGAATTTACAGTCACTACGTTTGCAAAACCAAACGCGGTGTTAGAAAAAATAATATCAAATATTCAATGTTTCACAGCAGATTTTAACAAATTTGATCATATGATTATTGTCGGCAGAACATCAAATGTTCTAACGGGCCATATGTTAAATTTAGCTAACTTACAGTGTTCGACATAGTAAAGTGCATATTAAGTTTGGCCTATTATTTGACCTATATTATTAAGAAATTTTCCTTCACAGTACAATTAAGCACAAGTTCTCTTGCAGAAATGTCAGTTTGCTTCCCTTTAGTTGCTTTTGCCATCTTATCATGAAAATACGATGGCGTATTTTTGTGTAATCTACCTAGACATGAAAATGATAAGTTGAATGCATAATATTTTACTGTCATGTATTTGTGACATTTGCACATGTCTGTGCAAAATTTAATGTAAACTATATGAATATTAAAGTTTTCGTAACTGATTTTCAAGTTGAAAATGGGTGATATAGATCTTGAGTGTCACAGTATCATAAATTTCCTCACAAAGGAAGGCCATAGATTGAAAATTATTCATGAATGTATACTGTTTATGAAGATAAAAAACCATCATATTTCCTAGTGAAATTTTACGCTAAACATTTAAATGGTAGAGTTGATACAGAATGATTCAAAATGACCTATTGAGCAAGGTCTGCTTAAACCAAAAGAAAAGTTGAAGATTTAGTGTTGTCTGAACGGTGAATGAAAGTGCTCGTCATTGCTACGTAACGTATCTGAAACCACCATTTTAAAAATTTTGCATGATGATCTAGGCATGAAAAAGGTGTCTGCACATTGGCAGGGCTAGGATTGCAATTCTCCATTTAAAGTAGTAAAAATATAACCATTTGCTATAAAAATGTAACCAAAAAGTAACCCAAAATATTTTTATTTATATAATTTATTATTACACATTAACACATAAATTAACAATTTTTCAACCTTAAAACACAAACCATTCTATAAAGATATAAATTGCACATGTGAAATTCTCTTGAATACTGCTAT
>JAHWXV010669111.1:0-13848 GCA_024586415.1 Phrixothrix hirtus
ATCGTCTCTATCAGATTAGCGTCGTTAGTAGACCGCGACCTAGCCACTCGTTTACTAACGACAAGCTAACTTGCCTGGGGCGTCGTTCCTGGTCGGCGTCATTGCGTGCCCGCTGCTGGTGCAACACAACACATAAAGGCGCTCGTTATATTCGACGTCGAGGCTGTAAACCGCAACCTAGCTACACATTTACAGACGACGAACGAGAATTAATCGGCGGGAGAGGTCTGGCGGGCGTCGCCACGTACCCGCTGCTGGTGCAACACGACACACAACGGCGCTGGCTATATTCGACGTCGAGACTGTAAACCGAAACCTAGCTACACATTTACAGACGACGAACTAGAATTAATCGGCGAAACGAGGTCTAGTGGTTTGGTGCTAAGGCCTCTCAGCATATAGCGTCCTAAAAATGATTTTGTTTTGTACCTGGATGGGCTACGGAACTTGCGGTGACTTGGTTGATCGGAATAATTAACAAAATAGCTTTGCCGAAGACGGAAAGCTTTGAACGGACTTCGCACTAGGCAATGTACCGTACCGAGTTTCTAGGAAGACCCCCTTTCGGTTTGTAAAATCGCTTTATTTATACTAATTTGGTATTCGTCTTCTCTGTTCTATCAATACTAATTTGATTCGCGTTCTTTGTTCTCGGAATACTGATTAGACTGGCTTTCTTTGTTTGCTATCAAAGTGATACGGATAACGACCGCATGTGTTTAATGCATTCGATTTCGCAACATGATGCAATATTTGTAATTAATGGTTTATTAATTAATTCCTATTTTATTTTTTTAGTAACTATTAAGAATTATATTTAATTAATAATTACCGTTTTATAGATTCATAAGAAAGTGTGGTTTTAATTTACTGTTAAATTGGCGCGCCATTAAATTCTATTACGTTAGATATATCTTGGTTATGCACATTGAAATGTTAAATACGGAATAATTCATGCCTGAATGTTATAAAATCTTATATATTGTTTATTTTCAATAATTATTTCTGTAAATGGGAAAATGCCTGCAGAAGTAATAGACGTTATTACTAATACTATTATTATTATTAACGCTTTGAACTTTATGCAAATATTTATTTGCCATTTTATATTATTGCTTATTGTAAATATTATAACCTTTGAAGGAATAAAATGAACGAATTCGAAAATTTTGAAATAGATATGGCCGTTGAAGGGGCTATGAAAGAAGTAGTAAGAGAAAAATTGAGAAAAATATATGAACAGCAACATGACGTATTTGTAAAGTGGAGAACCGATAAAAAGCTTGAAAAGTAGGCTAAACGTCATCGCTAGTATACTTTCATCATATATATAAATTAATTCATGCGTCTATGCTTTGGTCACATTATGCGATGCTGAAATCAATGACTAACGTCAAACACAACATCAATATTAGCAAGCATAGCAAGCTGGTATCACTTTTCAAAAGAAAAAACGAGCCATATAAACCTAAAAAGTCTAAAATATTAACAGAAAGGCAAGTGAATCGGTTCCTAATGGAAGCTCAGATGATAAACATTTAATGATTAAAGTAACTACGAAACACTTTACATAAGCGTTTTTTTATAGACAATATTGTAGCCTGCGCTTATCTTAGGTGTATTAATTACTTGAATTGTCCATAAATGATGGTACTGATTTAGAATGTTCAGCCTATTTAATACTAAAAAGAACAAAAATGAAATTGATCGATGTTTCGTCGCAATGAATTCAGAAAGAAATTGTATTAATCTAGTTGAATTGTGCAAGAAATATATGGCTTTGCGCAAAGTTGACGCATCTCATTCACGATATTTTGTTTGTTTTAAAAATAATAAGCCAGTAGGCCAAAACATTTTCGGAAGACTATCTTAAAAAATAGTAACTTTTTCTATATCTACCGGGTGCATTACCCTATTCGCACTTTAAGAGCACATCTACTTCTTTATTGGCGGATTCTGGCGCTACTGTAGACATTTTAAAGAAACACAGAGCTGGAGCTTGGCAGGTGTTACCGAAGGATACGTTAAAAACTTTATTAGTAACAAAAAAGTTGTAGACACGAGGTATCGGAGAATTACAGATCAACGACTTCTGCGTTATTATCCTCAGGAGATGCGGTTTTGCATCATACAGCTGAAGAAAATAATCCTTTATTTAATTTGTTAAATTGCAATAATGTGAATATTAAGGTGACTGTATATCAAAAGTAAGTTTGATGTATAATTAGAAGTAATTCGATTTGACTTTTATTTTAATTGGTTAATTTTTGTTATCTCCATGGTGTGTGCCATTAAATTTACTTTATCTCTCTTGCGACTAAACTAAGATTTTAATCCCTTGAGAATAAAAGTCTCGCTTTAGTCAAGGAATCAACTGACTAAATGTAGCGTTTAAGACCCGAAAGTGCAAAATTGTACATTATATACAAAGGGGCTAAAGTGCTTCTTTTAATCCAGAGTAAGAAATAATCTCTTGAGGGATTAAAAAAGACTTTTAGTCCCGAGGTATATACATTATTTTTTGCATTTTCCAAAAATTTAAAATCAAAAAGGTCGAAGAAAGTACAATTGCATGACTTTGACACCGACAGTTCACTTAATTAATTAATGTATGCTTCACGGCAAATGCTATTTGAATTTAATTTACGAAGCGTTATAGAGACGCTTTTAGCAATATGTAATTTTGATTGGTTAGTTTTTGATATTGCCCTGGTGAACGGGATTAAATTTATTTATCTTCCTTGAGACTAAAGTATAACTTTAATCCCTTGAGATTAAAAGTGACACTTTCGTCACGAAAACAAGTGACTAAAAGTGGCATATTAGTCCGGAAAGCGCACAAAATATTTTTATCAATTTTTTTACATTTTTATTAAAGTAAAATGACAAAAACAGAATGAAGCAATATAGGTAGCAATATTTACGACAATATTAAGAAATATGTCTTGCTCAGAGGTATGACTAATTGTTTGAAATTAATTAAGCTACTATATTTTGATGATATCAAATAAATTTTGAAGACTGCAATTTACAAATAAACCAAAGTAACCCCATGTTAACACATTTAAGAGAAAAATTGTTTTATTATTTGCTCACCAATAGTGTTTTGTTTGTAAACTCTTTTGTACAAGTTTTAATTTTTCTATAGAATCACAGCCTTAATAAATAAAATTGATAACAGATAAATTATTTCATACTAAAAATGCTATGTATTTTTTATAATTAATTACACCAAAGCAATTTATTGTTTATACTAGTTTTGGAAATAGCATTTATCACTTTATATGTTTATGTAAAAGGCAAGAAAGTCTTCATTATGAGGGTCTTAAAATATAGGTACTTGAAAAGCAGCACGAAATGTATATAACTCATATTTTACAAAAAAGGGTAAACTTACTTTGGGTAATTTAAAAACTCGGATAGTGTGTCGGCTTTTAATGCCGCAAGTGTAAAGTGAAATGAGGAAAGAATTTTATCTAACAGGTAATTGAATATAGTATAGATAGCCCAATAATAGTCATGAATACCACATCAGCAGAACAGTAAATGGTAAAATTACATATTGCATGTGTTTTGAAGATGTTTCTCAATAGACACACGTTTAAGAGATGCACATGATACAGAAACAGACAATATATCCAAAATTAATTCATATGCATATTTTAACTGTGGATTGACTAACATTCTAGTTAATATACAAACATAACATTTTGATTCAATTTGTAAATTAGATTTCTTTCTACGGTTAACTTATATGTTCCTTTTAGAATCAATCATAATGTTTGTGCGTGGTAGAAGCTAAAAAACAGGTGCCAACAACTTGATATCAAATTTATAGAATAATTTTGAACATGAAGCATTATACGGTGGTCACCTAATTTTACTATTGTCCTTGCAAGAGGTAAATGTGTTATTTATTTTTAACTAACTTTATCTTGTTATTTATTTTAATAGAGTGTAGCAAATGCTCTTGGAATAGATACAATATTAGTTCGTCGATAGATTTGACACGGAAGTTATGACTAGTGACTTCATTGTGGCAGCCTCCGTACCAAGAGTATCGTAATCGTATCTTGATGGTTTGTTAACTGAATATATATCTGTGGGCTCTTATGATTTAAATTAGAATAAAAATGTGTTAGGTTCTGTTGCTTTCAGCATAATTAAATACAAATAAACCATTTTGCTATTTATTAAATTACAGAACACTCCGAACAAGGTTTATAAAATTTAATCTGTATATTAAGTAACCCAATACAGATAAACAACTTCCTAGTATCAACTACTTTCATTGTTTTGTAGTATTTCATTACGACTTTATATTTGTAGGTGTAAAAATTATTAAAAAAATTTCCGCAAAAGGTCGCTTATGCCTAACGGGTCTAAAACATATTGTAAAATGTTGTACATGGGTTGAAATTATTTTAATACAAATTTTGAAATTAAAGTTTTTAGCATTGCGTAGTCGACAAACACTATTTAAACTAATAAAATGTTTACTGTGCGTTAAGTGTATAGCTATTAAAAAAATCTGGTGTGAGACAACACACAAACTTCTCTTACGTTCAAAGATATAAAAATATGTAAATGTCCACAATTGATTAAAATATTATTTACGTTTATTTTGAGAACGAAGATTTTAACGGTTACCCATCCAAGTTACCGGACATGCAAAAAACTGCTTGACTCCAGAGATTTTCCCCGATAACTCGCTTCATCGCATTGTTTCAGCGACACTGCTAATTTCGGGTGAAGTCATATCAAAGACATAAGTACTGTAGCAAGTTTTAAAAAAATTTTTAAAGGCGTTATCGAGAAAATCGCAATAAACTTAAAAATCCCACACTTCCAGTCATTCAATTTTAACTAAATTCTTGAGATCTCATACACAGAACATGAAAAACTTAAACATGGTTATTCATTTTCATATGTTGATTTGTTTTTGAGATATATTGTTCATAACCAATACACCAAGTATTTCCGGTTAATCGATTTTCAAAAAATGTATTAGAGAAATTCCTTAGTTAATATAAAACTAAATTAGGCAGCTAAGAAATGTACTAAGTTTAAAAAAAATCGTTGGAGCCGATTTCAAGAAAATCATGAAAACGGAGAATTCGAAAAATACCTAAAAAGTATAGAAATAAAGCGGTACTACTGGTTATTCGATTTTAACCACATTTTTGAATTTACATACAAAGCCGATTATAACCTGAAATATAAATTTTCAAGTAGCTAGGGATTTTAGTTACATTGTTATTTTATTCAGGCTTAACGGCGAAATTACTACCGGTTACTCGACTCTCGAAAAATTTAATGGAAAACAGCCTAGATTATATGAAAGGCATTAAATGTCTAAGAATTGTAGTAAACCTGAAAAAATCGTTTCAGCTGATTTCGCAAAAATCTCAAAAAATCAAAAAATCCCAAGAGTAAGGTGGCACTTCCGGCTTCACAATTTTAGTTAAATTGTTGCAGACGCATGCTGCGATGGATAGAAACACAAATATAACGCAAGCTCGCACGCACGAACGCACGAACATACGCAAGCACGCACGAACGCACACGCGTACGCGCGCACACACAAACGCGCGCACACATACACACGCGCGCGCGCATACGCACACGCATGCTCCCATACGTACACACACGTACACATACACACACACAAATGCACACACACGCACACATACACACATACACACACACAGACACATGCACACACATCAATTCTGACGTACTCAGCCTCTGGCGCCCTAAACTATAAAGCGTTGAATCCTATCTAAGTGCAGATCTAACGCACCCTCCTGTAGAGTTTCAGAGCTAGCAAACGTAAATAACATCCCATGATAAGAACAGGGTAATACGCTATGAACCTGTGTATAATTTTCTCCTTTCTCACAGTCCTTTTGAAACTATTTAGTTCTTGGTATTTGTCTAACTTGTAACATGAATTCCATTTGTCTTTTGTTTTATTGACGTTTATTATTCTTCTTCTACAAATTGTTAACTTTTAATTCCCATGGCATTATGGCTATTATGGTTTTTCAGGGCAACAACAATTGTATATAAAGTTATAACTAATTATTTTGTTTGTATGAAGTTCTTTTTATTATTTGTTTATTATAAACTCATATTTTCACTTTCTTATATAGATAACAGTTGTTTCGGACAAATTGTAAGACAACGGCACAATTTCCTGTAACTCAATGCCAGCCATGTAAGCGGATGCACTACTCCGTAATCAAAATACTCCATTCAATAATTGTTTTTTTAATTGTACGTAATAGTGTGAAATAGCACACATCTGTCCTTCATTTTACTTACTTCATTTTAGGTTTTTCGTTTATTCCAAAAAATTAATGGGCCTTTCCCATCTATTTTTGACAGGGTTTTTTAAACGCGAGAAGCAACGTGGTTCCGTTCCTTTGCTTCTTCTATTATTTGTGGATTGTAGTAGTGAATCCACGTTACGTCCCCAGTTACAATGCGTTTTAAAAATTTCACATAATTTTCTTCAATACGGCAGAAAAGTGACTTGGATTTTGTCACTTAAAGTCTTTTTGATCAACATTCCAGCATTTAGGGACACATTCGGTAGAAAGGTTTCTCATACAAAAATCGTGTTACACGATATTTTCTATAAAAACTCACGTATAGTCGGCTAACTCCTTTATCACGATATTCACTGTTTGTCAAACAACACGATTGCTGTGAGGGTAATGGCATTCTCTTTTATTTATTGAAATATTCTAAGGGCCGATATTTCAATCTCCAGTTAAATTTATCTGCTAGTTAAATACCTTGCTTATCATTATAGTAACCTCGTATTAACAATGGTTTCCACAGAAAATTTCTTCAAAATAAATTTAATTAAATATTAATATACCATCCCTAAGGCTAATACTTTATCAATACCCCTTCTTATTTGATTATAACTGGAATAACCAACCATTCTGCAAAAATATAAGTGGATAAAGTAAAATGTGTCATTAAAAATATACATACCAGGTTGTTAGAATTAATTAAATTAGATTATATACCACAGAAATTGCAATAAATCTAAGTCGAAAGGTAGTATAAAAATTTTACGTGAAAAATTCATTCGCTTATTTGAATATCAAATATGCTTGTAGGAGTTCATTAAATATACTTGTACGTTACTGCACTGCTTTCAGTAGTACATTGCGTCGCATCTGTCTAATTTAATTTTTTTCAACAATTTTTCATTAAATCACAAACGGTAAATATTTAAATCTATATCTTAAAATATACTTTTATAGCATACACCTACTTTCGCTCTGTAAATACTTAAAGCGAAATCCACCACCTTTTGTATCACAAGAAGTGATAGGTGTCGAGACGTATTCTTACAAATGCAAATTCTTGTCAAAAAAATGTATTTTGTTATAACTGAAAATACTTCTTATTCATTCCTTTTAACGCAATTTGTGGAATAGTATCTATGTTTATTTTAAAGACTCTTTGAATTCAAGGACATATTTGCTATTTACTTACGACATTTCAAACAAAAGACAAAACTGGCAAAGCTTCAAAGTATTTATTTAGTACAATAATATTTTACTGTATCCATCGGTTTTATAAAGTATTTAAGGCAAGCTTCTAGTGAATAGTTACATGATCAAATATTTATGAACAACAGTTTCTGTGAACATATTGGAGACAAACTCTATTTCTCATTATACTAACCAAAACTTGAACACAAAGACTTTAATTTTGAAAACTTTATTTTTCGAATCGGCTAAAAGTAATTTATACACTAGTGTACTTTTAAGCGTCAAAATGTAATTGAATTTCTATTCAAATTAATTGGTTTGCTTTAGCAGACCAGATATTGCTAATGCTGAAGAAAACCCATGTTCCTGTATCCAAGAGCAATTGCTTCTCCATTCACATAAACTTTTTATATAAATTATTGTACTTCGACGTTCAAATTTATATACCATCTATAACAACAAGTAGCAAAATTTTCATTCGTTACACAACTTATAAACCTTTTTGTAATTGAAATCCTTGTAGATGGTGAATCCTAAATATATTGCAAATATATATCATCTACTTTCTTATAGTGAGAAATCAAATTCAATCATAACATAAAAATAAATAAAAATTCATTAAATGCCATAGAGCGTAACCATAAATGCTGAAGGGTCGAGGATACAGTAAAAGCATAATAAATGAAAACCCTGAAACTTGCTTGAGCTAAAATAGCAATAACATGATTCTAATTATATAACTTTAATTCATGTCTCACAAGCTGGTATGATACCTGATGCCACTCTAAAAAAGTAAAAAAAATCTTTGCTATGCTTTTAGATAAAGCAAGTAGATAGGTTTAAACAATATTAAGATAATAAGATAATTCCGTGTTCCCTATTTCTTAAATAGGACGATACAAAATATAAAATCGAAATTCTAAATTAAGGAGCAACTACAAAAATTTAATAAACCAGCTAAAGCATAACAGTCTTCTAAATCAGTCTTATAAATTGCAACATTAATAGCGACGAAAAGGAATTCCTATAGAAAATGAATAACGGACTAACAGCTTTTAGATGACAGAAATGAAACTTAAAAATCTGATGTGACTAAACGCTTGACATTCTCTTACGAATATAGATACCCAAATATGCAAATGACCACACATTCTTAAAATACTATTTACATTAATTTGAGAACGATAATTGAAACGGTCACCCATACAAGTTACTGGACGCACAAAAAGGAGCTTAACTACATATTCTTTCTCCGATAACCCCCTTCAATTAATTCTTTCAGGAAAATCACTAACTACACGTAAAAGAGCATCAGAGACATAAACTTCAGCAACTTTTAAGACATTTGTTATAGCCGTTTTCGAGAAAATAGCTTCAAACTTTAAAGTCAAGGGAAAGAGGTTCAACACGTCAAGTTCAGAAAAAAATATTATAGCATTTATGGTCTGGGACAGAAGGGCATTCTTCTTATTCACTCCATCGTTCACAGCACCACAATTAGTACTCATGCATATTGCAACAAGTTGATACTTCAAACGAGCCATTCAGAATTAACGAATGTAACGATGGCACGTGGTATCCGTCTCCTTCACGACAATGCTCGGGCTCACACAGTGAAGGTCACCGCAACACTTCATGTGAGACGTTTTGACCATCCGTCATATAGTCGGCCGACTTTCATTTGCTTCTCCTCTCAACAAAAATCTTAGTTGTCAACACTTTAACAATGACGAAGACATCACCGATATACCGTTAATGTGATTGCATGACCAGGCTACAGAATTATATGACTCAGAAATATCGCCTTAACAAGTATTGGACAACGGTGGCTATTACGTAGAAAGGTAATCACTGTATAAGTTTGTAAATTTGAATAATCTTTAGTTGTAATAAAACTTTTCTCACCGATTACTAGTCGTTCTGACTTTAATTTCAATATACCCCTGATATTACAGAAAATTGACATTTAGCATGCCTCTTTAGATGATTATACATACACTTCTAAGAGGTTGAGGATAAAGCTAGTTTTTGCGAATATAACTTTGTTGTCAATAACACCTAGCTTATTTGGACAAATTTAAAAAGTCAAAAATGTTGTAACTTTTAGTGACCATTCATTCCTTAAACTAAAATAGTTATCAACAAGTTATTAAACAACTAAAAGAGTTAAAAATGGTCGTTAATTTTTTTTTAATTTAGTTTCGGAAATACAGAGTTATTTTTACTGATTGGGATTTTAGCAGGAACCATTTAAGCAGAGCTAGTAACAATATTGACATAAAATTTGTGCTTGTGTCATCAGAGGCATTCAGTTATGACTTTTATCATATTTGTGTGCGTCCGCTTGACTACGATTCTGGTTTTCTCTTGCCTTAGGTGTTAACCTTTTACATAGAAGCAGTTCTTTTGAGGACCCTTTACTGAACTTTTGCGATGGCTTTGGTAAGTTATATAAAGCAAACCAGAATGCTACATAATTAAATTACTTTTTAGTGTTCAGGTTATAAAACAAAGACTTTAGCTTAATCATGGTGTTTGCACATTAACAAGATGTTTTTATTTTAATAGCTAATTTTCGCAGTGGAAGCTTAACCCAAAATACAACATGGGTTTATTCATCACAGTCTTGTGTAGTGCAGTTTGACCAAGCTTTTCATGATGTAATTGTCTCAAATAATGTGTTCTTGAAAGAAAAGTTAATACACTGTTTCAAAGAAAAATAAGATATATGCAAAAGTAACCTTTAGGAAAAACCTTCAGCGTTAACAAAATAAGTTGTTGTAATGTTTATTTTTATAAACCTTCCATTTTTGATATTTTTAAATTTAATTCGAAGTTTTAGTTGCAACGTTTTCACTAGCAAAACATCCTGTACATAAGTTTTCTAAAGCTAATGGATACGACGAAATTCTATTTTCATTCACTGTATTCAATTCTTAAATTAGATTTAGGTTTTCGCTTAATTTGTAGTTATAAATTTAACTTGTGAGTTTATATCTTCGTTATTCTGTCAGCTCTTGCTGTTTGTTTAATAACATTAAATAAATTAAACGATATTTAGTATCATGCACATTAATGTTTAATATAATTTTAAATGAACAAGGATCCATTAAAGTACCTGAGAAATTAATCTTATAAAAGAAAGATCAAGTAAAATTAAAAATCTATTGAATACACCTCGTATTTACTTTTGGAATATTGCCTGGAAATTTTATTTAAAACTTTGTCAGTAAAAAAAAGGTATATGATAACAGAGCTTACGTCAGAAATTATAGAAAATTTTTGCAATGCATATAAAATGACGATTCAATAACAAGCAACGTTACAGTTAGTTTCATACAAAGTATAAAGTTATGTACACAAGAAACTAAAGCACATGATACCATTTAAAGCTTCAGAAATTATTAGCTGCGCTACAATTCAACTAGTGTAAGGATATTTTCTCGACGCCTTGCTGGCGGGGTATATGATCTCAGCGGGCATAGTACGAGCGGGCCCGTGAGAAAAAATGATCAAGTTGGTGGGGGGATAGTCTCTGTATAGCTATGCATAAGTTAGTTTAGTTTGGAATCAGAAATAAGGATATAAAGAAGTGTTAGTTCAGTGCTTTCCCTAATTTGTAGATAATGTAATCGGTCCTTATTGAGTCCGTACCGTAGTATAGTATAGTATAGTTGCTGAATTGATATTTCCATATATTGGAGATATTTGTATCAATAAGAATACGGCAGTAAAATTCATGGTCAGTAACCACTTGTTGGGTCTTTACATTTATCAAATAACAAGGTACGGCTTCCGCTTCTAACAATTGAACGCAAACAAATCATAGCTGTCAGTAAAAATTCGATTATTTCACCTTTAAAAACCTGGGTGTTAGCCGATCTTCCAGTGTGCACAATTGATGCTGCAAAGGTTAAGTTTGAGTAACAGCGAATGTTAACAAGGGACGTTGGTTTCCGATTTGTTTTAGTAGAAAGTCAAAGGGATCTTAGAACAGTTACTGTAATTCTTTTGAAACCGAAACAAATGAGTTCTCTTTTCCATTAGCTAATGTTTTAATGAACCTTTTCGTTGTAAACTATAAAATTTAGTATACCAACTTTAATAGTATAATAGTTTAACTAGCAGTTTGTAACAAATGATTTGACTTTATGAAACTAGCATACGGGGTACAGGTATACGCTTAATTTCTTCTATTTGTATATATTGCCACGAATTCTAGCTCAGTAGCAAAGCGGTAGTGTAGGGGGGGTATGGTGTAGCTAATGTTGGTAAAAGGTTGTATAAAATATTTACTTCCCGGTATATACCTCTTGGCTTGAACTAAGTCGAAGTCTGCTTAAGATAGAAAGTAAAGTCTACTATAGAATAGGTAGGGCGACAGGAGTTCAGTTTAAAACCTACAAAGAACACCTGAACGACAAGATATTCACTTAAGATAAACTTATCTCCAACAAAAACTCAGCATCTGGAACGGTAGACCTAAGAAAACCTAAAGAAAAGTAAATTAGCTAAAAGGAAGCTCGGTGAAATTACAACAAGATAATTCAACAAGTTACTAGGTATTTATTCGAACACCAAGTAGACTACTCACAAATTTTATAACATTCTATCAACAAATAAAAATAAAGTAAATAATAACTGTAAATTTCTGTCCTGTCTAGGGACGCATTGATAATCAAACAGGATAAGTGAAATGCTTTTTATAGATCAAAGCTAACCTAGACTTATTTGCCGGTACCTCGTATATAACGGATACGGTACATTAACGCAACGCTAAATATTTTAACATCAGTAAATGAGTTACATAGATTAGAACAAACTATCGAATGATATGCAAGGATAAGGTACGTCAATATAAAAATAAATTTAAAGAGTTTAAAAGCGTTAATTATTTATCAAAGGAAAAGTTATAATAACAGCGTCAATTTAATTTACAAGAAATACTTAATCAGTAAAGTGAGCATGGTATGAACCCGAGTTAGACAAAAAAATACGCAAAAGTATACGCTAACCAATTATGGAAAACTGGTAACAAGAAGAAACTATTTAAAAAAATAAAACATTTTGAACGATAGAATGAACGTTAAATGCTAACATCTCATATCTTTTCTCTAGAGAAACTTATACCTATGCTGCATAAAGTTATCGAGTGTACCTCGTATATGACTAAGGAATTTGATATAAATATATTTTTAAATCCGAAAAGTAAAGAAGTTCTTTCTTAGTTTGCAATTATTGAAAAGCTATTAAATTTTTCTTTTAAGTAACTTACATATTAAATACAGTAAACAAAACAAAGCGACGCAATTATTTTACATTTAAAACGCATTTGGATTAGAAAGGTAGCAAATATCCATTCATACGTAATGTAGAACTTATACTTAATTTGAAAATTACAAGAAATTAAGCATGTCAATGATGTCTATCAGTATGGACACATTTGTTTGTCAGATTGCGGAGCTATCGGACAAGTTGAATACATCTCCCCCACAGTTTATAAGGAATGATATAAATTAAGATTTTGTACGACCTTAAGATTTCCATACCTCGACACAGCATTTCATACGTCCCTCCGGAGTTAACAGAACACCAACCAGCTTATCCTCCATTTAGCGTTTAACCGATTACGATCGCTTATAGTAACGCAGCGATTAGGAACAAAGGAGTATATCCTACCAGTCAAGCTAAAAATAATAGACCAAAACGAATTAACTCACTGAATAGAAAAAAAAATTATTTCTTACCGTTGCATCAAAATGAACAACGCTTGTTTTTACATTACAGCAATAAAGAATAACCGACACTTCACACAGTATGTTTGTATCTTAACAAGGTCAGAACACAAATATGCATTTTCAAGGCATGCTACGACCGAAGAATTACCACAAAAAAGGTGCAAGGTAAGGAAATGTATTTTAACCAAATCGAAGTTTTAAAGCGAATTTTATATTCCCAAATTTTGTCCCTATACGGCGGCACATACCGTATAAATAAACTATATTTACAGAGTTTCGGAAATTAAACTTATTAATTAACACCAATCTTCATTTCTGAAGTACAAACGTAAGTAAAAGAATTATTTACTAATTTACACATACAAAAACATATCCCAACTAATTTTTAATTTTTAAATATTTTATACACATTTGACCTAAACGAAACCATAAGTACATATATACAGGTCGGACTCAAATGAATACTTCAAAAAATCAATAAAGAATATCTACCAGTCAAAATTTTGACCGTGACAATATATATATATATATATATATATATATATATATATATATATATATATATATATATATGATATTTATGCACAGTAATT
>JAHWXV010669145.1:0-13523 GCA_024586415.1 Phrixothrix hirtus
TTTGGTGTTCCTGGATTGGTTGTTGATTAGTGCTAGCTGACCTAGATTCCACACACTTTATTTTTATTATTGATTACTAAATTTATATACTAGTCTTGCTTTCAAGAATTATATTCTTACACATAGTTTTTTAGCACCAAGCATTTTTTTGTCAGCGACGAACTTGATCCTATAATTAATTATCCAATGTAATTTTAATTACTTTATATTATTTGCCGATCTTGCCCTTGTGAATAATCGCTTTTGTTTAATAGTTTACAATTCAATTTTAACGATTACCTCAGGCAATGCAAGTTATTTGTGACTTACTTAAATTATCGACGTTGCTAATTTTACCAATAACGCTTTGCGCATTTATTTCACTGAGATCTTTAGGCTTTTTTTAGCATGTACAACCTTTTATTAATTTCTTGACTGTTTCGAGTGCTTTAGGAACTTTATTGTTCATTTTTATATTTGGATTTTTGCTGTTGGATACTTTATCACGCCCACTGATTCAATTTAGTTTGTACGTCACCTTTTTATAACTTAGTTACTTATAAATACTAAGAAATTACAAAGATTTAGGTTTTTACAGTTGTTAGCATTTTAATATCTAGTTACTTTTGTTTGAATCACGCATTTGCCTGCGTTGTTTTATATTTCAAACCTTTAGCGCCCGAATTTTACCTATTACTTTGTAATTTTAAATCCGGGTTGAGAACTTGTCTATTTTTTTAAATATTTTTTACAATGGTTACCCATTTTACTGATAATTTATGCGCAATCGATTATGACTCAAGAGTTCCGTTTTGTCGATGTACTTGAGAAAACTGGAAATGGATTATGTTAGCAGGAAAAGTAGTATTCGCTAGAGATGGGTTTTCAATCTCACAATGCTTACATCTGGTCTGATGAAAACTCGCATGCAAATGTATCGAAACGGTATCAACATTAATTTTCTGTAAACATCTGGTGGATAACTGGTAACAAATTTCTTGGTTCATGAAAATTACCTGCTCGCCTGAATGGCGGAACTTACTGCGAATTTTTACGGAAATCCTTCCTAGATTTGTTAGACAGTGTGAATTCTAGATTTATGCATTACGCAGCTCCTCCACATGTTGCTCTTGAGGTACGAAAATACCCCAATGAACAATACTATTGAAGGTGGATTCGCAGAGCATGGTCAGCAAAACGCCCTGTCTTAAACTCTTTGGATTATAATTTATGGGATCATGTAAAGGATATACCTGAAGGTTTTGTAAGAGTTCAGCAGAATTTGAGAAGAGGTGTTGAAATCTGCATTAAAATGGGAAGGAAACAACGTCAGAAGCCAAAAGTGCACATAAACTTCTTTGATCATAGTGACGTTATTTATAAGTTTCGTCATATTTGGAACACCGTTACTGGACACTCTGTATATGACATCTTCTAACAACGTTTTTTTGTTTTTTAGAATTTTTGATCTTGAATTTGTCATGTTGTTAATGAATTGTTTTGATTATTCATTTCACCATCACTTTTCTTATTGGTTTTTAATCACGCATGCGCAAAAGCAAGGAAAATGCATTTGATTAAGCTTGACCGAATGTCTTAAGTAGCATTGCTAAAGTAGAAGCGTTGTTAATGATCTGAAAGTTTTTAATAGGATTTTAAAGAAACGCTACTAACGCACTTTTATTCATTAAAAACGTTTGAACTGAAGCCAAATTGTGTATTATTTAAATTGCCGGCTGTTCAACACTTTGTGAATCATTTTAAAATAATTTTAAGGCTATTCGTTTTATTTACTGTTGCAATTATAACTTTGACCTACACAACTTACAATTTTTAAAATACATGATCTTTAGGAATCAAATTGTTTTGCTTAAAAGAATTATTCAGGAGAATATTTTATGCACTGATAAGTGAACATAAAACAGTACCTTCTGAAAAGTACTGCTGCTTACAAAATACGAGTTAAGTTAAGAAAATGACAAATATTATTCAGCTGAACATTAAAATGCAATGTTCTAATTAAAATGTTAACCAACTGCTAAGGTGCAATTTAAAACACATTCATATTTTTCAAGGTAACGTACGGGGGCTGCAAAGAAAGTTCCGGCAATACTTCCGAACGCTGTTGTGTCGCTAGTTTAGGGGGTGCAGACGGACAAAAAGGAAGCATACAAGAGGACTGACCTAAAAATATGTTTTCTAAGTACAAACAACCGGCATAGATCAAAATCGAGGTGAAGCTTAGAAGAAACGCTAAAGAATGTTATAAATGGTCTAAGGAAGACATATGATAACGATGACTAACAGTATCAGACGGTGGTATATTCGGTGTCAACTTTTCGCAAAATCCGGGTACAGAATGTGTCATGTGAAGGCCACTTTATCACAGAAATGCATTGCATCAAGTTATTTTGATCATTACTGAAGTTAAACCGGTGACTGAGAGAATTTTAGCTGCCCGAAGAGGTGGACAGAAACTATATTATAGTTTTACACGTGCTGGAAGACTTACTTGGGTATCACAAAGTTTTAGACATATCACCTTACAGATGTACAGAAATGCTACTGTCAAGCCAGTTACAGTATATAAAATGGAGATGAAACACCACTTTAATTAATAGCGATACCCAAATTACCGTAAGGTTACTAGATCTTCCACCGGGCTCGTACACAGGAAATGGAATACTTAAGACCGATGAAAAGTGTCAGTTTCACTAAAATCAGACCGTGGTGCGAAAAGAATGATTTCACGGAGGCGAACGCTGAAAATTGGAAAGTGCAGGTGAAGTATACTGCGGAACAGAAACGAAACGGAAATCCTGCTTTACTATATTTCCAAATTATCTTAATGGCCGACGAAAACAAAAATATGGCTGTCAGTCTGGGACTTATTAAGTGGCGTGAGAGTGTTAATCATGTCCTCGTCTACCGTCTACCATAAAAAAATGCTGAAAAAAATTGTGAAAACATTAAATTATATGAAAACGTCGATACGGAGATGTGCAGACTAAACAGATGCACTAGATCCTGTCTCTGGAAAGCAAAACACTAATACAGGAGACATATATCATTCAAGAGAATTAAATATAGAACGGCTGTACTACCTTCAGATAAAACTGCAAAATCTGCCATTGACTATGTAGCTTTTAATGTTTGGGTAATGTTAATGCACACAATATCCGAGTTGTTAACACAATTTAGATTTGTGCTTCAATATGTGACAAGAACGATGCAGATATCAAATAATTATATGGAAAAATTGATAAAACTAGAAAACGCACAAAAAGTGAAATAACAATGGTCATAGAAAACATAATTGTAAAACAGACTGCAGAAGGCAAAATTGAGAACAACCTTCATATCGCAAAGACTTTTTTTAAGTTATACTCAGAAGGAAATTGCCAACTGATGGTAGTGGTACTCTAAGGAACCAGTAAGACTTACATTTAAGAAACATAAAATCTGTCAAAACATTCTAATGCAAACTCAAACGGAAATCACAGCCCAGTCGTAATGGATTAAATTTTGACGTTTTATAACCGCAGAATAACGAAGCGCATAGACTAAGTGTTAAGATTCATATCTTAACAGAAACCAGAGCCGAGAGTTGCATATGGAATAGATAAAATGTAAAATTTATAAGTTTTAAACGTAGCAAAGAATTAAGGTAGAAATAAGTTATAAAAAATATAAGTACCCCTTAGAAAGGGAAATATTCAAAACCAAATTCATAAGTGAAAGGTCATATCACAGTTAAAATATTTAGGAAATTAAAGAACATAGATTGCGCAAGTCAAGTCAGCACAACGCAATAATTAAATTGCAATTCAGACCATCAGCAAATCTTTCTGAGTCATTCGTTTATGTAATAAACTTGTATTATAAATAAAAAAGCCCAAAATTAAGATTAACCCTGACAATAAAATAAGAATAACACAGACGACAAATTATAAATTAAGTTATAGAAATACCTAAAGTGATAAGACCTTAAAAACAAATGAATTTAAGTTAAGATTAGAAAATTACTATTGATGCAATAGAAAATGCATAATTGTTACAAAATAACCAGACAGCAAAAACTTGGACTTTAAATCCACTACGTAATACGAACGTCACACAAAACAAATGTATATAAACAGGCCATGTAAGGAAAATAAACGAATCGTAAATCTGAGTTTTTTACTTGATCACTGCGACCCCCTTTCAAGGTCCAAAGCCTATAATGAAGATGATTGAGGCTGGCCATCCCCTTAAAAGCATCAACGCGCCTAAAGGGATTAATTTACACCCCTTGAAAGATCCAAGCCTTTTTCGGACAACAGAGTAGTTGAGGCTGGCTACTCCTTTCTAAGGGCAAGTTCTTTCCTCATAAGATGCAAAGTGCGGACTAGCTCTGTACCATTAATAAGTGCGGACTAGCTCCGTATTATTAAGAAATCTTAAAAACCAAACTTAAAAAACAGATGGGGTACAAATGCGAGCAATACCTTAAGACAATGGAAAGATTAAAACAAAAAATTAGAAATAACCTGTAATATGATAAAATACTATAATCAAAGATTCAGGGGCACGGTATGGCATTTCCAGAAGATAATAAAAAACATGAATAGATGGCATTAGAAATCTTAGACCACAAGAAGGAAATAAAAGAAAACAATCAAAATATAAGGAGTTGAATAAAATAATGAATTAAATGCTAAAGTCATGGGATGGAAAGAAATAGGATTACCCCATGAAAAAGGTAGTACCTTTAATTTAAACTGTGACGGGTTAAGGAAAACGATCTATCATAAATGAGGGAAATTGTAAAGGAGTCAGTTGGTTTAACAAAAGTCTTCTGTCCGATACACCACTATGCATGTTTAAGTCGCATGTAGGTCGGAATTAGTAAGTACTGATGGTTCTTTAAGTCGCATATCATGGAACGCTTTATGTATACGCACGTCGCGTATTAGAATGAAAATAAAACACGGAATCTAGATAAAGAGTAATTAAAATGCTACCTAACTAGGCTCGGCAAAGTGGGGTCGCAGATGACGAAACTAAGGATTACAGCTATTGTACATAGATCAATGTCGGTAAATTCAGGCGCCACTGGATCTTTTAGTCTACTGCCAGAGCATTTTAGGGATAAATACTCTGTATATCTGGATGTTCAGTAGCTGGAACTGCAATATGGCAGTTGTCTAGACTGAAATAAAAAGTACTATGCGTTAAGCACAGCACTCTCCGCCTCATCCTAGTAAATAAATAAAGCAGTCCCTAAAGAAACTAGAAATACAGTCGGCTAAGTTGAGGGGCGTTAAAAGATTTATAGTCGAGGGTGACCTAAGATAGGATCCACCCTGTATATACCACGTTAGGTTGCCTGATTTCTTCGGCAGTTAAGATGTTAGAATACTCGGTTTGGTGAGTAATCCGAAAGATGTTAGAACAAAGGAGGCGCATCTAAAATAGACTGCCCTGTATATACAGCATTATGAATTGATTAGTTAGTTTGATACTTTAGTCTAAATAGTTTTTGCAAATTACTTTACTTAATTCTTTAAGAGTAACAATCGCACAACGTAAATATTATCAAATAAATACATTGAAACATAGCTTCTAAAGAGTAAATGAAGGCGTATCTAAACCAAAGGCTGCGGATTGTTCCTCACTGCTTAATTATAATAAGTTATCAAGTGTTTATACAGGAAATGAATTATCGCGTACCCACGGTAATGATAAATTTTTAATGTTAATTACAATCCATAAGCTTGACAATTATTATATTATTTTATTTAAGCAAAAAAAATTTGATTACAACCGGAAGTAAATATTTATTATCGCAAACGCGAAGGAGATGAATATTAAAAATTACACGATTACAAAGAATAGGACGGTAGAATTGATTACGAATGTTGAAATGGAGGCTGCTAATTGTAAAATAAAGATTCACTTACTGTTGGGATACTTTAAACTATCTCCACCGTCTAATTCACATAGCTGACGATTGGCGCATTATGTCTTCAAATCAAGCAAATCTATAAAACGACCTCGCATTAACCTAACTCAATTTGCTAACGATTAATGATCTGAAATTTATTCTGGAGCGCGGCCTTTAATTAAAAACAGCTGGAAAAAAGCTACTAAATCATTCACTACAATTTACTTTACATATCTTCTTTAGGATTATTCATTCTTAAAACACATAACTAGACGTATTAAATTTTATTTGTAAGAGAGACGTGATGTGAAAAACGCGTCCGTTGTCAACTGTTAGTTTAAAGGGAATTTCCTGTACCTTGCGTTAAAACGGGGATAACCTTGAGGTCAAGATGATATCAAGTTTTCTCGTACTTGTAACAATGTGTGCTCTAAATGTACTTAGCAAGATCGTTTTAAATAGCTGCAACGTTACTTACTAAGTTTATCTGGATGACGTTCAAAACTGTTGTATTAGGTTTTTCTTGAAATATCGGTCTACTAAGGAACGAAGTATTTAACTGAGGAATTATAAATTTAATTATTACTCATTAAAAACAAATCTGGTGTGAGACAACACACGACTTTCTCTTATACATTTTAAATTTAAGTTGAAGTAATTGATGTTAGTTACTTTGCTATGCACTTACACTAAAAACTCTAAAATTAATTTAAAAAGATAAATAATTCGTTCATTTATAATTTCCTATATACATACATGTACTAAGACTTTTATAATAATATTTTAAGCCAATTTAAATACAAAGTAATTCTGTATGTAAATAATGCACACAAATAATTAAAATATTAATTTATATTTACTTTAAGGACGATAATAGCAGTGGTCACCCGTCCAATTAACTTAACGCGAAACACTGCTTAAGTCCGGAGATTTCCATCGATAATTCGTTTCAATGAATTTTTTTAGAGAAACCGATTAGTTTACATAAAGGAGAAATATGTACCCAAGAAACGTGGCAAGTTTAAAAAAAATTGCTAGAGACCTTTTCGAAAAAATCACAAGAATAAAGTGACACTTTCTGTCATTCGATTTTAACAAAATTCTTACGAGGAGGTGTCAGGAACTTCATAAACTCAACTATAAAGTTTCACTTTTCTACGATGTTTAGTTTTGAGCTACATTGACCACAACGTACACACACAAACAATTTCTAAAAATATGTTTTTTTGGACTCAGTGGACCTCAAACGTGTATTTCCTCTAAAAACTGGACACCGAAAATTTTGACCGGAAACAGAGGTAAGATAAAATAAAATATAATGTAATAAATTACATTAAACGGTGTGTAATTAATATTTCAGTAATTTAGTCGCAAAGCTAGATTATTTTTAAGTAAATTTCTACTTAGCAGGTGGAAAATTGGTTACACTTTGGAAATTATTTCGGACGGGATTTAGAATTAAATGCCAACGAATTACACGCAAATGCTTGCAATAATTAAATGATATGACAAATGTGTTCATTATTAAATACTAAGAGGCGGATGATAATGGTGCTATAAGACATAATTATACAAACGTAACAAACAGCGCTTCCACAAGACGAGCAAGTCTTTTCGGTAAAACCGTGAAAAAATTTCAGCTATAAAAATTAACTCTTCAATGCGTATTTGGGCAGAAATCGATATAAAACAAGTCCTACTCATTCTAACATACTCTAGAGCGAAAGAAAAGGATTATCACTGCATACATATATTTAATAAAATAGTTGTAAAATAAAATCGGTAGAAAATAATTTATATTTACATAAAACAGCTTAAAAAACTTCAGAAAGGCATGTATCTTAAGTAATGTGGTGTGACGTTTAATGAAAGCTGTCAGACTTTTTCCAAATTTCAACAAACAATTTGTCTACACTCAGAACTCAATTATTAAGCCTTACGGATATTAAATTCTTCCCAGTTGCATAAAGCGTTGGCAGGAATTCCTATTTAGTTTAAATCAGCGTAAAATCTCATGGAATGTGTAAATACATTTTCAGATATACAAATTAACGCATACAGTTACAATTTCGACACTACTAATGAATGTATTTATATTTATTGTTTGTTTAGTGAAAAATGTTGAGATTTTGAAAATTATATTAGACACACTGATGATGTCGTCGTTGTAAGACATAATTTTCATTAACGACAACACATTTCGAAATGAATCTATCTTAGACTAAGTTACTGTCGTCAAAATATAGAATAGATGCGTAGCTGACAATTAATGGAAACACAATTCAACAGATCTTCTCATCTCAGCTTGAACCTTAATTGTTTTCTTTTCCAAGCTGGACTCGGCCCAAAAACTTCTAAATGTATCTATATCGGCGAATGTTACGAATAGGATACTAAGAATAGTTACTAATAAAGACCTTAATTATACGCAGAAACAAAAAAACTATTGTTTGCTAAGTGAGAAAAATGTGATATGTTAACCATATAATAGAATATTCAATGCAGAAGATCAGTTGGAAGATGTCAAAATTTTTAGGTGAAAAATATAAGAGATGCATCTACAGATGTCTTCCGAATCGCTGTTGCCAGAACTACATTCACTTTTTGAATTGCCGACCTCCATCAAGAGAGAGCGTCTTGGACGCTGTTAAGATGACGTACGATTTCGGTGGGATGTTACTATAACATGCAGATTTTCAAGGCCACCAAAGCAGTGATCTATCCAAACACATGTGCCCTTTGTGTTACATGTTAAAGTTGTAGTAGGAGGTGCTTTCATTTCTGCTATGTTAATCAGGCATCAGACTTTAATATATGCGCTAAGTTAGCCACTACTAGTGGCATCTAGCGCTTTCTAGAAGCGTTACTGGTTTTAGAATAAATGATTTGTTATGTATAACTCCGTTACCACTACTTTTCTTCAGTCCCCGCTATACATTCAAGCATAACAACAACACTATAACCTTGAGATCCAAATTAATGCACACGATTCGCGCCTTCGCTTGAAAAATATATACAGGGTGGTAAATATGTATGGAAACGATTAAATATTTCCAAAACGGCTGAAGAGAAAAGATTCATTTTTAGTCAAGTTTAATAACCGATTAATATCCACATTTTACCGTACTTACTATTTAAAAAAATTAAACTTGTAAGCGCACAGTCTCCATCTTGAATTTTTTTAATGTCACTATAATGTAAAACTTATATTTTTGGAACGTACGGTTTCTACGCTTTTCAGTATCTATAAATTTGCTTACTGAGTATTAAAACTAATCTTCAAAATCGATACAAATAAAATAAATTTGAATGGGTATAACTATCTTATTTAATCACTAATAACCAATAAAATAAAGCAAATAAAAAGGAAATTAGGATTGCAAAATAAGAAATTATACAAACGATTTTCAAAATATTGTACTTTTACTTCTTGACAATAATGGATGCGTTGCGTAAAGCTGTTAAATGAATTCGGCAAAATATCCGGAGAAATTGATTATTCATTGTTGTAATTCTTCAATAATTGTTGATTGATTAACATAAACTTGATTCTTTAAGTGACAAGGGACAAATCAGGTGATCTGTTCCTCTTCGCCTGGAAATATTTCGTTTAAGTATTGCCGTATTTGCTGTGCAAAATGAGACGGTGCTCCATCTTGCTGTAACCAAATAGTTTCTGCTACTAGATTTCGATTTTCATAATTTGGGAATATTTGTCTTAGCCGAGGAATGATACGCTGTTGTAATAGTTCCAAATATCTTATTGGCGACCCATAATACCACACCAAACATTAATTTTTGTAGATATTGCGTATGAATTTGTTCCATCCAATATGGATTTCTATCTGACCAACATCTGCAGTTGTGACGATTCATCTGAAAACAATACATGGTTCATGAAATCATCATCCTGCTCTATCTTGTTCATCATTGTCTCACAAAAATCAGTTCTTCTGTCAAAGTCATCTTCACTTAATTCTTGCATCAAATGAATTTTAAATTGGCCATAGCTTTCGCGTTTCATAATTTTTGTAATTGATCCTCTACACACGTTATGATTTAAGGCCAACTGTCTTATTGAAAGTAGCTGGAGTTTCCGTCACAGTTAAAATAGTAATAAGAGAATTGTCCTCATTTGTAACATTACTTGGTGGCTCTACTTTTGCACGATCTTTAACAATGCTAGTTTTTTGAAATCGTTGCAAAGTTTTCGTAATGGTAAATTTGCTACTTGAGCACAACTTCGTCGTATATCACCATATCCAACCATCATAAGAATTGTAACGCAGTTTGTTTCATTTAAATGTGCCATTTTTAAAATATTTACGTATAATATTAACTTAAATCTGTACTACGTTGTCAATGTCAAACAATTCAATAACAGCAAACAAATGAATAATAAGATAAGATAAAGTTGACCCGAAATCATTAATTCCAATAAGTCCAAATAAATGAATTTAATCCTAATTTAATCATTATTATCTCAGCAAGCCGATATCTATAAATATCTATAAATACGCACAGTACAATTAACTGATGTAAATAGGACTTCTAATAAACACATCGTATTTCGCATTTTCGAATGTGTTTCTGGAGTACCAGAATTTAATCCCTTACCTCCGTTGTAGTTTTATCTACTGACTTGTGATGTTTGTTTGCTGTATTAAGGCTTCTCCAGGGTGAAGAATTTTTGTTTTAATAACCAAAGATTGCAAGGATCTTGGGCAAACTGGTAATTATGCTTGCCACCCCTTCGGCAAAGGTGGAGGTGTGTTTGGTAGAGCTAATTATTATTTGCCCTACCTTGAGTAATTTGTCCATACTCAATTCGACGGAGGCTCGGCTCTCTTCTCTGAGGGGGGTTTGGTTCTTCGTTACGCTAGCATAGGAGATACCAGCGCGGATTTCCGTACGCTCTGAGGCATTTCTGGGCGGCGCTGGTGCTCTCAATTTTGGGGATTCTGGATACCCTCTATAGTTAGCGATGTATTCGACCCCGCCATTTGCACACTTTGCGGGTGTTTCACGAATTTTCGCACTCCGCGCTTTGGTGTCCTTGCCCATACTTTACAAAAACTGGTGCCGCGTTGCACTTGCGTTGCGTGTGCCCATCCTTTTGACACCGTTGGCACTGAATTGCTTGCGTTTTGGGACGCGGTGACTCGATCACGACCGCTAGGTTAAATAACGATTTTAGGTCATATATCTTTTTGCCTTTTATGGTCTTCTGAAGTTTTGAGTAAGTCAGTGTCATCGAGACTTTTTCCGCTCCCTTATGCATTCTGGGTGTCGATAGCACAGGGAGCCCCAAGCGTTTTAATACCTGTAGGATGGAATCCTCTACTATAAATGTTGGGATGCCTCAACTCTCAGGGGCTTTTCCTCTGGTAGTATTCTAATCCTTCTTCTGCTAGGTATTTTGTAATTCTTCTATAGTTTTGTTCAATTTTTGGAAATAATTTAATTCTCAACTTGATGCTTTTGGCGTTGGAAATTTGTAGGTCTTTATTTCCAATTTCTTTGTAGATCGGTAACCATTTATCGGCTTGACGTAGGATGATCGGCAGGGTGTTATTTCGCCTTGGTTTGGTGTGCGTGGTCTCAGATTCCGAATCTGTTGCTGACTTGGATCTTTGGTGTATTGGCGTATGTGTTCCTTTTCGCATTTTCATTGAAGACGAGTGTGTCATTTTTATCGATTTTATGAGTTAGTTGTAAAACAGTGTCATTAAAAAAATTCAAAATGGCGACCGAATTTTTGCAAGTTTCATTTGTTTTAAATAGTAAAATGTGGATACTAATAAGTTATATAAATTGCGTAAAAATAAATCTTTTCTATTCAACCGTTTTGGAAATATTTAACCGTTTCTATACGTATTTACCACCCTGTATGTTAAATTCAACGTGACCGTTGCCTTTCCCCACTGTAGTCGTTCCAAGGAATATACATTTGGAGTGACAATGCAGTTATGACGCTCGAATTAAGTACCGGTTTTTCTAAAAGTAGTAAGCAATTGTTATTATATGTAAAATACAAATTAAAACATTTAAAAGCATAAACACTAATAAAATAAATTCAAGAAAATATTTTTAATATCATCTTTTTGTATAATTTACATATGTTATAACGGACCTGAAAGCTCTTTGTTCCCCAAAAGGCTGTCTGAAATGGCGATTGCCCTGAATTAGCTAGCGGTTCCGGCCGCCGCAGTGGAGAAAGGGGGTTCCATGCTTGCGATGAAATTAATTAGGAAGGAAAATCCAGGAGCAGCTTGCAAGTGTCAAAAATCGCGAAAAAGTCCTAATATTTGGGAGCCACCTTATCTAAATATCTTAATGGTTAGATCTTTTCTAGAAACGGGACGGTAAGGAATCTTATTTCAGACCGAAAGATTATAATTTTATCATGAGATTACTAACTTAGCCACTGGAGAGGTGCTTATCACAATTTGTAAATGTTTTATTTACTTATATCTAACGTTTTTTTGTAAGAAAATTATAGTTACTACATCTATGGAGATTTATAATGGCAAAATAATAAAGACGTCTGCACTAAATACTTCACTTATAATGACACAAAGAAAAATAGCGCGGTACAAACAAATAAAGAGTATTCAGACATTCTTTTAGGTAAAACTAAAATAAGATGTAAAATATAGGGGATCCCTGTGTAATTCCTAAAATTATTCTAAAATTAATAAGAAGAGCTGGCCCTGTCTAGTCGTGGCCTCAAATTACAGTAAATATTCTTTAGTGCGATACTTAAATTTGACACAAACGTGAATAATTGTCTATCCGTCACTGAATGGAAGTAAGTTTTTCGAGCGTACATAAATGCATGAACAAAGAGGTTGGTTGTCGGATTCCCCGGAGGAACTCAGTAAATTGAATAAAAATCGAAGCATATTATATACTTGAGGTCTCCGTAGTCTGCGACTTCGAAGAAAAGGTGTGGCCTTCGTTTACTGATTTTTATTGTACCTTGCGTACTTCCTCGTCGGATCCTAGCCGTTGCTAGCGAATCGGATAGGTGAACAACGCTGACCCCAGCAAGAAATTCGCCTCTGAATTATTCGGGCTCCAATAGACATCCATATCAAAAGGGTAGCGCATTGATGACTTCTTCAGAGAACTGCGACTACTTTGCGTGATGTTTGAGACTTTACTCCGTTAATGGAGGTTTTCTTCTTCAAATTGCAGTGGGAAGGGAATCGGTGGTTAACATTTATTTTTAGAAGACTAGATATTCCCACCGGAAAGCTGATGTTGTATTTTCTTAAAAAAAAGCCCCTATCTTTTACAAAACGTGAATTGGGATTTTTGAATATTGATAAATGGTTTTAATAATGGTTTTGCAAAATTTAAAGATTTACGTTTGTAATTTTGACATAAAAATGGTACTGTTCACCAATTAAGTTTTACTATTACTTCATTTATATATATATATATATATATATGTTTGATTGGGTTTTTGGGTAATCCCTCGCGTAAATATGTTTTAGTTCTGAAAAGAGCCTATTGGACGACGTTTCGGCCGACTCACATCTGACATTATCAAGTCTGTTGTAACTGTCTACTTCGCAATCTTGTTGTTCGTATGGAACTGACGTCCTCCTGC
>JAHWXV010669242.1:0-10969 GCA_024586415.1 Phrixothrix hirtus
AAGCGTCGGTTCATTTTCACTTTTTCATCGACTTTCTGCAGTACGAGGTCGCTAATCACTGATGGTCGCCCACTTCGTTCCTCGTCATGAACATTCTTTCACCCATCTTTAAAAGCTCATCCATTTGCGTACCATTCCATCACTCATTATGTTTTGTCCATACACATCACAAATGTTACGGTGAATTTCAACTGCTTTCACACCTTTAGCACTGGAAAAACGAATTACAGAGCGTATTTCACAGTCGGCGGGATTTTCAATCAGCGGAGGCATTTCAAATATGTACAAACGAATGTAAACACGCTCGAATGTTACCGTAATGGTGGCTGTCGCTTGCCAACAGATGTATACCGAGTGCATGCGCACGACACCATCCGCAGCGCTGCATCGGAGGAATTTCAAAACGGTACTTACTTAAAAAACATGCCTCGTATATAAACAAATAGTCATTTAATACCGCTCACTGTTGGACCAATTGAATATAGAAATTAAATATAATCTGCCACATTTGGTAAAGAAAAAGGTTTTGTTTCATCACCTTAATGCACCAGCACATCCTTCAACCGTTACAATTGCAAAAATAAACGAATTTCAGCATGATTTTATATGCTACATAATCAACCGGCTTAACTCTTTCTGACAGTTTCTTATTCCCAAACCCGAAAGCTTGGGTTGCTACTAATAAGAAATTTTCATCCAATGAAGAAATGATTGCCGGAGAAAACGCGTATTTTCTAGACTTTGTTAAATCTTATTTTACTAAAGGCATTAAACGGCTTGAATATTTTTGGAATATGAGTATTGAGTTCAAGAAGGACTATGTTGAAAAATAAAATTCCTTTACACCGAAAAAGAAGTGTTTGTTTCATTTTTACTTGTCTTATTGAATTATCCTCGTATTTGTTAATATTTTATTTGGAAGACTGCAAATTTTAGCTAAGCAATCTATCCATATTAATAACGCTATAATAAAAGGCTGTCACTAGGATTCGCTCTTCTCTCAACTAAGCTAAAGTATATAAATAGCTTTCCTTCCAAATAACCTACAATATTAGTTTTACATCTATGAACTAATTATGGGCATTTTTCAATTATTTTATTAATTATATTTAGATAATTAAACCTAAATTAATTTCTCATTATATATAAAATATTTTTTCTTTACTTTTGAAGTTGGTAAATATTCATATATTAACACAGTTTAATATCTATTTTACAGAAATAATCTTATTACAATACAATTTAAATGCTTCAATAAATTTAAAGTAAATTCACTTATTTAGTTACTACAAAAAGTACAAGAAGCGCCAACATAGTAAATAATTTTATACTTCCATTAAGTCTTCAGATCCGTTTGAAAATGAATGTGTCCGTGTAATTCATGAAGGCCTCTGCAAAAATTAATACAAAAAGTTATAAGTACTTCAAGACAGAAATGGCTCATACTCATCATGCCTTACAGAAACTATGTTAATGTTATTGCAGTAAAGAGATAAACACTTACTTAAAACAGTATCTTCACCTATTGATAGTTCCCTAATTACACATAAAATTAATATTTAAAACAAATTCAAAGCTGAAGAAGAAAGAGATAAGTTAAATTAGGGAACCTGAATTAAAAAATATATGAGGTCTGAAGCGAACACTAAATGTCAAACTAACGATCAATATAACATTTTTGTCCGCAAGCATAATGGAAATCGCTTTTTACGCCGAATATTCAAGATTATACAATGTTTTAAAAAATCTGGCGTGAGAAAACACACTATCTCTCTTACGTATTTAGATATACAAGTAGTGTCCACAAATGATTCAAATATTATTTACGTTTATCTTAGGAACGATAAATGTAACGGTCACCGATCCAAGTTACTGGAAACGCAAAACGCCGCTTAACTCCAGAGATAATCTTTGATAACTCGTTACAACGCATTTTGTAAGAGAAACCTCTAAGTCCACATGAAATCACTTCAAAGACATGAGTAGTTGCAAGTTTAAAAAAAATGTTTTTGAGAAAATCGCAAAAAAACCTAAAAATTACTAGAGTAAAGTAGCACTTCCGATCATTCAATGTTAACTAAATTCTTTCCATCTTATGAAAGGAAGACAAGAAACTTTAATACAGGGTGGCGCGGAGCCAACTGACATATTTCGAATAGTTATAAATTATACAGGGTGTCCGATTATTACACCGCAAACTATAGACTGCAGGTTTGGCGGATTATGTAGAGGCAATTTAGTGAAAAAAAAGCTTTTAGTATTCGAGTTATAACGCCTCAAGGTTGATGCAAAAAAATTGTTATTTCTTTACTGTGTCCATACGAATCAACGAACATTTTTCAAACTTGGTATGGTATTAGTTGACATTAGGGTGATGCTTATCCTAAAGTATTGTCAAAGTTTATAAACCGTATCACTTATTTTCATGAGTATACTACTTTTGAAAAGCTCAAAACTTTTTTTATGGTCGACATTTTACAAATTTGATGTGAAAACATAAAAGCAAGCATAGTTTGTAAAAAATTTCCTTATAGCAATTTTTTCTAAAAACTAACCATTTTCGAGAAAATCCAGATTGTTTAAAACAGTAAATTCCGCTTTGTTTACGCTACTAATACAAACAATCCGAGGTGACGGAGAAACACGGCGCATATTTTTTAAACAAATGAAGCTAGTTATGTTTTAATAAAACTAATTCGAAGTTATTTCGTCAAATGCAAGTAAAAGACAGTGTCATTTTATAACATACTTAATTCAAAAAAGATCGCACAATTAACATTTCAATTGAATTAGAACGCCATAGTCAAAATCTAAATCACAATAAGGCATCTACAACTGAATTATTTACTTAATTTCATTTTAATAAATATTCAAATTGTCCTCCACTGTAGCGCATACAAGCGTTTCCTTTTGGTAACGGGTCTACTATAAACTTTTTCTTTTAAAGTTCCTCAAAAGAAAAAGTCTATTGGGTAAGACCCGAAGATCGAGGGTGCCAAGGTAAGGAAGCATCATGTCCTCTGCCGATCCATCTACCAGGATAATTATTATTAAGAAACTGTCCGACAGGAATCGTAAAATGTGGAGGTACTCCATCATGCATATAAATCATGCATGCGACGGCGTGTTTCTAGAGGGACATCGTCTAATAATTCTGGGACCATATGAAAAAAGTCTAAATATGATGGGCCGTTTAGTCTATCGGGTTAGACAACTGGACCAATGACAAAATCTCCAATAATTCCAGCCCAAACATTAATGGAGAATTGTCGCTGGAAGGAATTTGGGAAAATTTCTTTTAGATTTTCGTCATTTCATACGTGGCTATTATGGAAATTAAAAACTCTATTCCTAGTGAAACAAGACTCACCAGTAAACAAGATTATGTCCAGAAAACCATGTTCTTCTATGAAGTGGTTTTGTATCCATTCACAAAATTGCAACCGCGGAGTATGATCAATTTGAAGTAGTTCCTGAACACGTTGAAGATGAAATGGTCGGAGAGACTGTTCCTGAAATATTCGATGAACGATTAACCTGTTTAGCCACTCTCCGATTACTCTCTACTGGATTCTCTTCAGTGGCATTAAAAATATTTTCCTGATCTTCGGCAGTTATTTGTCGTGGTCAACCAACATCAGCAGTTAATTTTTTCAATGTTCCGAGCTCTGTTAATATTCGATCTACGGTAGCAAATGTTGTATGATGCGGAGCACGTCTATCAGGCAACCTCAACATACGTTCGTGCTGCTCTCAAGCAATTCATCCCGCACTCTTCTAATATTAAATGCATATCTGCCAATTCACTGAAGGAATACCCCATAATAAAAAAAATATTAAAAATAACATACGAAACGAATGAAATACTACACCTGAAGCTGATTTAGAAATGTCACGCAAAACCGATAAACGTTTAATTAATTAAACGTCAGAATAATATACTAGCTTCATTTTTTTTTAACCATACTGTGCCATTTTTCTCCGCCAACTTGGATTGTTTGTATTAGTAACGTAAACAAAGCAGAACTTAGTTTTTAAAGAATCTAGATTTTATCGAAAATGGTTAAGTTTACGAAAAAATTGCAAGAGGGAAATTTTTTTATAAATTAAGATTGCTTTTACGTATTTGCATCAAGTTTGTAAAATGTCAACCGTACAAAAATTCTGAGGTTTTCAAATGTAGCATACTCATGAAAAAAAGTGATACGATTTGTAAATTTTAACTATACTTTAGCATAAAGATTACTCTAATGTCCCCCAATAGTCCACCCAGTTTGAAAAACGTTCGTTGATTCGTTTGGACACAGTGAAGAAATAGCAATTTTTTCCCATCAACTTTGAAGCGTTATAACTAACAAACTAGAAATTTTTTACCCACCTCTTTTTCGATAAATCTCCCCTACATAATCTTCCAAATCTGCAGTCAGGAGTTTTTTGATGTAATAATCGGACACCAGGTATATGGAAGCAGAGAAGGGAATAAGTAGTCTAAAAATACGATCAAGTATAGTATTTATTTTCCACAGATTATAGAATTATGTTTCGAAAATTACATCAGGTAAATAGCTGCCGTTTATATCAATGCATTGTTGTAAACATTCCTAGAAGTTGTCGTACATGCGCCACCGCCCCCACAGAAAGAGTCTGGTACACTAAGGTCGGGCGACCGAGCTGACCAAGGGATATCGCCGAAGAGATAACAGTTCCGAATAATTGACGAACTACAGCTATACTATTTAGCGCGGTGTGCGCTGTTGCTACGTCCTACCGGAAATACGGGTTCTTAGGGTCAATGCCAAGCTGCTACCTCCTACCGGGAATACGGGTTCTTAGGGTCAATGCCAAGCTGTCATAAATGGGATTCAATAAAGCCTTCCAACATAATAACATAACGTTGTGAATTAACAGTCACTGTTTGTTCATTGTCATTTTCAAAGAAATATGGGCCTACAATGCCAAAAGCACCTAACGAAATCGTCACTTTAGGAGAATGTAAGGGTTTCTCATGCAGTTCTTTAGGGTTCACTGGTGATCATTATCGCATGATCTGTTTGTTTACGAAGCCAAAAAGATGAAAATGTGCTTCGTCGGTCATTAGAAAATTATTCATAGTGTCTGGGTTGTCCCATAACGAACCGCTCATGCTGGTGCAGTAAGTAAGCCTTGCTTTCCAGACTTTTTCGTTAATTTTTTGCACAACTTGCAGTTTGTAAGGGTGAAATTTTATCTCTTTAAGCATTTGAAATAAAGTTCTTCTACTCACGCTTACAATGCGAGATTTGTAAGCGCATCTGAAATTCTTGCAACATTTGGCATTCATTTGAAAATACCCGGGTAAACGAGGTAGTTATCGGATACTCAATGTTGTATTGCTAATAATAAGAGTTGGACATACTTTAATACCATAAAAAAATATAGAGAGCACTACTAGCACATACCATGTTCATAAAGTTATATGTTTTCCCACCAATTTCATCCAATTCTGGAAAAAATACTGTGGAAGTTGCAAGCTTGTGATTTTGTTGTGATACTTATTCATTTGATAAGAGGAAGGGCAAAAATAAACTTATCAATTAAGGTACATAATTTGTAAACTAAATAATGCGTTAATGTGTATATTGAATATAAAAGCATAATCTGCTAATGTGACATGAATTTTGATATAAATATATAGGTTAAATAGATGTTAGTGAAATCTCCTATAACTAAATCAATTTGAAGCATTTTTCTCAGTTATTGGACAGGCGTCCCATAATTAAGATGTAGTATCCTTTTTAAGTTTAAAGTGTACTTAAATAATCCGATGAAAATGTACCCAACGATATACATTTTATTAGCTAATTACTTGTGTAACTAGTTATGGAACATGTCCAATTACTAAGATGACATGTATCCTATAACTAAAAAAATATATAGATTAAAGATGGCAAAGAAATGAAATTACACCGCTGCCAATGTTGAGCAGGAAATTTCCAAAGTTAACAGTAAATCGTTCTCATAAAGAGCTGCAGCAAAACAATACAGGCTACCAAAATCGACATGGAGTTTAAGTTAAAAAACCCGGGGCATAAAGAAACGGTCATTCTCCTGTATTAACAGAAACTGAATAATTAGTTGCACTGAGGTAGGTTGACCTTAATCCATTTATAAAACTTACTATAATTTACAATTCAATGTATAAGATTTATTTGAATAATTTTAAATTAAAAGGTCGATAGTAGAATTTGCTGAAAGTGGTTTTCCGAGAAAAAATGACGACAATTAATAATGTCCGTTGATTTTTAAATGATAATCCACGGCCTAACCCATTTAAGAGTAACCGTCCAGGAGACTGCTGGTTAAAAGTATTTTACTATACTCCAATAATTATTAACATTAATAGTATATATTCAGAGGCGTTTTCAAGAAGATATCCATCTATATAGCATAAAAACTAGCAAAGCTGTAAGTAATGGTAGTGCTTGTGTTTCTGAGGCAGATATCAAGAAATGGTTTCAAGTTATCAGTAGCTATGTAGAATCAAACGGTATTAGAATGGTTATGAAAACCTTTCCTGGATTTACAAAGGGGACAAAACATCATTTCACTAGTTCTATCAGGAGCTATTACAATATGATTACTAGATCGAAATTTAAATACATCATTTCTTGATCCTGATACAGGAAAAGTGTTTACTAGTAAAGGAGCCAAAATGCTTACAGTGTTGATAGAGGAAAATATAACGGTAATGTTTTCGTTTTCTGCCAGTGGCGCTTCCTGCCCTCTTATGATCACCTACCAATACAACAGAATAGCCGAAAAAATAAGTTCCATCGTTAATCCATCTTGGGAAATAGGAAGAAGTGACAATGGATGGATGCCAGTCAATGTTTTTTATGATTACATCAAAAATAAATTCTACCCACATGTTGTCTTATTTTTGGATGTACATAAATCACACTTAAGTTAAGAGTTAAGTGTATCATGCAATCAGCTTAAAATTGAAATTATGGCATTATATCCAAATGCTACATGAATTTTACAGCCTTCCGACGTAATATAGCGACTTTTAGGTCGATTAAAATAGCACGGAGGAAAGTTGTTACAGAGTTCTATGGAACAAACTCCAATCACAGCCTAAGCAAAATATCTTTAACCCTCTCCTCGAAAAAATCATCAATAACCACATTAAATCTAACACACTCCACAGTCGTTTTGAAGCTTAATAATTTATTCCCATTTGGCCCTAACATGATTGACTATTTATATGCTTAGGAAAAAGTAAAATAACTGATAGTTATAGCACGAAAACTATTTAGGAAGATAACGCGATTATGGATTATAAAACATTTTATACCTTTATTAATGATTCATTGATAGAAAACTTCAAGAATTTAGATAATGTTTGGACCACGACTACGTGGAAATATTTTGTAGCATAAAATGTAGCAGAAGAAATAGATAACAATGATTCGCAAAATGAAAATGATGATAACATTGCATCTTTAGGTAATGAAACACATTTTGTTGAACATGAGAAAGTCTTGGAAGTAAACGCCCTAAACAATTTACATATTACAAATGATGAAAATGATGTTACAACAGGCAAGAGGGTAAATATCATTCAAAATATTATTATAAAGGATGCAATTGATACAAAAGTTGTGAACAGATACAGAATAATTCTCAAATATGTTTATTAAAAATTACAAATGCATCATCGACAAGCAACAATTCTTCAATTAAATATTACTTATCAAAGGAAGACGCGCCGAAAAGGAAAAATAAGAGAAACATAAAACATTTTCCATTTACGATTTCTTCTAGAGAATACTAAGAAATTTTTATGCAGAAACGTAACTTAAAAGAAGAGAAAGAGAAAATTAAATAAGAGCGGAAAAGAACAAAAGAAGAATCGAAATTGACAAAAAAATGACAAAGAAGAATCGTGAATTAAAAGTGGTAAACACTTTACAAACCTGCCAAATTTGTTTAATGTCTCTTGGTATCAAATTTATCAGATGCGACGAGTGCGGTAACGTTTATCATCATTTCTGCACACCAAAAAGGCATAAGAAACGTTTTCCTAAAACAGATGACGGGGATTTATTTTTCTATCACAATTACTATTAAGAGGATAGCGAAGAAAGTGTGGCTGATAATTGTGATCGTGATAGTGATGCAGATGATGTTGACACATTATACTTGTATATCATTCAAATAAATTGTTTTAGTAGGAAGGTACTAGCTGATTTTATTTATTTTTTGTGGTGTTGAACTACTCCAAAACATGTCCAATATCTAGAAAAAGTATCCAATAACTGGTATTATGCTACAATTGATAAAAATTTGTGCATGACTTTTTTTAGTAAGTGATTATCACAAAATAACATTCAATGCATATATTACAATAATAAAACAATTGATTGTGTTTTGCTCGTTTTCAGGTCTCTCAAATACATTTTTCTGTAGTGTTAGAAAAATAATAAATCTCTTAAGTGCCCAATAACTACTAGGTTTACCCTATATAAGTGAATTGATAGTAAAACCTAATTGGTGAATAACCAGTACCATTTTCATGTCAAAATTACAAACGTAAATCTTTGAATTTTACAAAGCCATTATTAGAAATATTTAAAAATCCCAGTTCACGTTTTGTAAAACATAGGGGCTTTTTCTTAAAAAAATATAAGATCAGCTTTCCTGTGAGAACATTTATTCTTCTAAAAATAAATGTTAACTTCCATTAACAAGTAGTAGAGTCTTGAACGCTACCACAAGAAGTCGCATTATTTTGTGTGTGTGTGAGTGTATCTTCCTAGAATAAAATCATCGACAAGGTACCCTCTTATATGGTTATGTATTGGAGACCGAATTACTGAGAATTCGACCTACTATCGCTAAAGGCGAATTGTGTTTGTGGTCAGCCTCATCGCCTCTCCGGTTCGTTATTAAAAGATAAGATCAGAAAACAAAGGCGGCACTTTTTCTTTGAAGTCGCAGACCACGGAGATCTCATGTAAGTGACATTCTAAGATTTTTCAATTCCTAAGTTCCTCCGCGGAATCCGACAACCAATCCCCCCTTGTTCACGCAATAACGTCCGCTGAAAAAACCTACTTCAATCCAGTGACGGATAGACAATTTTATTTACGTTTCTGTCAAGCTTAGTTATCAAATAAAAATATTTAATTGTAATATTTAAATAAATTAGAGCCCACTACTAGACGGGGCCAGTTCTTATTAACAATAATTTAGAGTAAATATACGAGTTTAAGAGGGGTCCCCTATTTTGCACATTATTCTAGTTTTTAGGGAAACAAATGTTCAAATATTCTTTGATTATCTATACCATGTTATTTCTTTGTGTTATTATAGTTGAAGTATTTAGTGCAGACGTTTTTATTATTTTACCGTTATAAACCTCCATGGACGTAGTAATTACAATTGGATTACAGCGAAAGGTTACACATAAGTAAGTGAAACCTTTTTAAATTGTGAGTCTAGCTCGAACTGTATTAGAAGTATTTATCCAGTGTCTCACGCCAAGTAATTAATTAGTAGGTATGCTATCGTAAAATTGTCACCTTTTACTTTGAAATAAGATTCCTTGCTGTCTAGTTTATGGAAAAGATCTAACCCACAAGATATTTAGGTAAGGTGGCGTTCAAAATTTATGACTTTTCCAGATTTTTGACTCTCGCAAGCCGCTCCTGAACTTTAGCCTAATTATTTACATTGAAATCGTAGAACACTCTTTCTCCTACTGCGGCGGCCGGAGCTGTTAGCTAATTCAGGTCAATCGGAATTTTAGACAACCTTTTAGGGCACAAAGCGCGTTCCGTTCCGTTATAGATTGCTGGCGCACCCAGGCGAGAACTGCGTTAAAAGGTTTCCTTTACTTTCTGCAGGTTTTCTGGCGTTCGCACTATTCGTGAAGTTCTATGCTTTACACCCAACACGCTACTAATTTCTTCAAATTTCATTACTCAAACCAATATGGTATTCCGACACGCTACGTGCCCATATTGTTGTCAATACGCACGATGCACTTCCGTCACTGAATTTGTCTTGTAGTAACTACGCACACATGTGATACGTTGTTGCCCGTTCCAATGTTCAATTGCGACTGACCATATAAAATGGCATCATCTGCTCTACCATCCCCCTTCTCGCCAACCACGACAAGCTATCGCGCCAGCGCACTATTCATATTTGAAATACGTCAGTTGGCTACGGGTCAGCCTGTACAAAATTTGATTTTACTACAATGATTAGTTATCGAGATATATTGTTTACAAGTATTACTCTAAGTACTGCCGTTTACTGCATTTTCAGAAATTTATTAGAGAAACCGCTTAGTTCGGAATTAAGTATCAAAGAAATATACCAAGTTCAAAAAAAATCGTGGCAGTCGACATCTAGAAAAACACGAAAAATGAAAAATTCGAAAAATGACAGAAATAAATTGGTACTTCCGGTTATTCAATTTTAATCAAATTCTTAATAGTGCATATAATAGTAGTTAAGACCTAAGTTTAATTTTGATTTAGCTAGGACTTTCAGTTTCATAGTTATTTTATTCGAAGTTAGCAATTCAAAATACTTCCTGTTACCCAATTTATGCGAAATTTTTGAGAAACTGTCTAAAATAAATGAAAGGTAATTAAATGGATAGGAAATGTAATAAGTTAAAAAAAATTGTCACACCGGATTTGGAGAAAATAGCTAAAAACCAAAAAATGACAAAAGAGGATGGCAGTTCCGCTTATCTGATTATAGTCAATTGTTGCTGTCGCGCACTCGGATACATGCAAACTTAAATACGAAATTTTGTTTGTCTATAACATAACGCATGCGCCCATGCACTTGCAAATGCAGACGCACACTCACACGTACACGTACACGCACACGCACACGCACACGCACACGCACACGCACACGCACACGCACACGCACACGCACACGCACACGCACACGCACACGCACA
>JAHWXV010669364.1:0-11197 GCA_024586415.1 Phrixothrix hirtus
CCACTCTTCGAGCTCACTCTAACCAAAACCCGGAAAACTCTATTCACAGCCACGCCCACACACGCTCTAGCTCACTCACACACACAGACACACCTATCACACCCTCTCACTCGCTCTCTTACTACTTACTTTATACACACAAAAGGAAAACTGCAGGGGAGCGGGAAACTCTATCTCGTCCTTCACCCCTCTAGATCTCATTACCCCTCACCATGGGTTTATCTAGAACGTCACTTACTTCACTACTACTACGAACGCAAGCGCTTATTGCACATAGGTCGTCAGGCCCTTCTTTCTTCTACTCGAGAACAATTTTGGGCAATTGGGGGACGCAATTTATCTAAGATTACGGTTCGTAGATGCGTCAAATGTTTTAGATTTAATGCCATCACACCTTCCATTATCATGGGAAATTTTCCCAAATCTCGCTGTAGCACGTTGTATACGTTCCATAACACTGGAATTGATTATGGCGGACCATTTCTTCTACAAAATAAAGTAAGAAGAGGTTCAGGAACTTGTTGGCTTTGCTTGTTTATATGTTTCAGTACAAAGGCCGTGCACGTCGAGTTAGTATCACACCTAACAACGTCCTTGTACCTTCAAACGTTAGGTAGATTTGTAGCACGTAGGGTATTACCGGTTAATATCTATTCCGATAACGGCACTTCCTTTATAGGTGCTAACCATGAACTATAACTCTTAGGAGAATTTATAATTCAACGTCACCCGGAATTAGGTTAACCTTTGACTGACGATGGCATACATTGACACTTCATACCAGCTTGTTCCCCTCACTTTGACGGATTGTGGGAGGCCGGCATAAAATCCATCAAATACCATTTAAAGCGAGTCCTAGGAAAGTCGTTGCTAATGTATGAAGAATTTTATTTTCTTATCATGCAAATTGAGGGAATCCTGAATTCTCGTCCGTTATCTCATCTATCGACCGACCTCAATGATTTGAATCCTATCACACCTGCATACTTTTTAGTTGGAGGAGCACTAACAATCGTACCTGAACAAAATCTGCCCTCTATACCACAAAACCAAGTTACTCGTTACAATTTATTGCAAAAACTTATGCAGAACATATGGGAACGCTGGAGTAAGAGTACGTCTTTGAACTTCAAGTTCGTACTAAATCTAAACGCTTCCAAGATCGATTAAACGCTAATACTTTGGTGTTAGTGAAGGAATCCAACCAACCTCCTTTGTTGTGGCAATTGGGACGTGTTATCCGGACGATTCCTTGTAAAGATGGCGTGGCCCGAGTCGCAGTGATTAGAACTCGAAATAGAGAAGTTAAATGCTCATTCTAAAGAATCTGTTCATTACCCATTTAAGAATTCATTGGAAGCGACGCCTTTTGTAGAAAAGTCAGAACTAAAGACTCTCAGTATCTTTGTTTCTAAAGACGAAAATTAATACAGTCCACTGTCATCAACACATCATCATCACCAACAGTGACGTTTTTCTGGATTTCAATAAATCTCTAGAGATTTTCTTCTTCCTTGATTTGTTTAGTATGTATTTTAGCAACTCCTTCGTGGCATAGAACTGCTCCTTCTGTAGTGTTTATTCCTGCTAGAATACTTTTACGTAGAAATCTTCTGCTTCAGCAGGTTCTGTAGGTTTCTAGTTTCCTCTTTTGTGTTTGTAATGTCTTAATTGTTAAGAATGGTAGCACCATAGCTTATAGCCGTTCGTGCTTGATATGCGACCTGAAGCTGAAACATCAAGTTCTACGGTGACCTTAACGTGTAACAAATAGTTCTGTCCGTAAATTGATGCTAAGAGTGTCAATAGCAGTCCCACTTAGATGTTAATTCTATCTCAAAATGCCAAAGTAACTTTTAGCATAAAAATAACTAGTTTATATACCGTGAATCTAAATCGGTTTCATGACAGTGTGATGTTGACATGCTTATAGAGCAAATATTTTAATCAAAGGATACTGAATTACATTTTTATTTATTTAAAACCGTTTCACTACTCTACAATGCGCCTCTCATCACATAGACATATTGGTGTTTCAAAATTTTGGTATTCTAATATTTAATTCTAAAACAGACCATTATGTTTTGGAAACTGAAGAAATACATAAACGACTGTAAAGTTTCAAACGAAGTTATTTTGAAATGGCTATCAGCCACAGCAGAATATAATCTAAAAATTACAAGTATCCTGTACAAAAAATATATTGGGCGGATACTTACTGCACTCTAAAAGTTTTTCTTGCATTCTTATTGCAGTATTCGAACCAATTAATGCAATTTTATTAATATATAGTACATACACAATATTATTTAAATTATTTAAATGACGAAAACATATATGAGTTTATAAATTTTAAATGTTGATATATAGACGATGTTAAGCCACTAAGCCTGCTAAAGTGCCTGACCGCTAAGCTATAGCTTACTTATTATGAAAATAACTTTCTTCCAGGATTTCTTCCATGTTACAGCAGCTGGCACTCCTGAAGCAAAACTATTTTCAAAATTTAGCACTTCTGTCGAGAGCAATCATGAATTCACATAATATAGCTTACTTAGTATAAGCATAAATCAAGCAATAGTTTAATTTAACGCCCTTAAATCATAACGACTTCAAATTAGGTCGACCATTAGTACAATAACCTTATTTCCTAAATGAAACTTATTTGTGGGCTATCTGACTAATTTGTACGTTTTTTAATGTTTTGAGCAACTGTAATTCAATTGTATGCAATATACATAAAGATTGATCGATTGTGTATACATAAGGATTTTTCTCAATTATTCATGGGAAACCAATAATTTATAAATACAACACGAGTAGAATGCCTTAAACTGAGATTATTTGAATACATTTAATCTCAACATTATACATTTTAAAGTTTCAATTTATTCGCGTTTTTGCGGATTTTCGCTGAATTCCACAATGTTTACATTTTATTTGTCCCAAGACTTAATCTATTCATTATTCAGTATGCTAGCGTCTGTTTGGCACTTACTTATTTAAAAATCAATATTGTAGTTGGTTTAACAATTATTCCCAGAAAAATATTTAGATACATAAATACCTAAATTGTAATCCATTCGTAATTATTTCAATATGAAATATAGGTTTGTATTTAATATTTTTTCATTTTATATCAGACCAATTGAATTAAGGAATTTATACTTAAAGTACATAAACTGCATTTAATTATCAAACATCGGTAATTACGCATTAAAGACTTCAGACAATATAACCTATTTACACGTATAAATAATACCAAAAATAATTATACACAATAATATACAAAAAGAATAAAAAAAATTCTAATAAAATTGACAAATACTGGTACGAAACTAGTCCGCACTTACTAATGGTACGGAGCTAGTCCGCACTTTGCGTCTTATGGGGAAAGAACTCACCCTTTGAAAGAAGTAACCAGCCTCAACTACCCTGTGGTCCAAAAAAATGCTTGGATCTTTCAAGGGGTGTAAATTAATCCCTCTAGACGATTTGATGCTTTCAAGGTGATGGCCAGCCTCAACCACCCTAATTATAGGCTTTATACCTTGAAAGGGAGTCTCAGTGATCAACTAAAAGTCTCAGATTTACGACTCGTTTATTTTCCTTGCATGACATGTTTATATACACATGTTTTGTATTTTGTATTACGTAGGGGATTTAAAGTCCAGGTTTTTGCTGTCTGGTTGTTTTGTAACAATTATGCATTGTCTATTATATCAATAGTTGTTTTCTGATCTTAACTTAAATTAATTTGTTTTTTAGGTGTTATCACTTTATGTATTTTTATATAACTTCATTTATAATTTGCTGTCTGTATTTTTCTTATTTTATTATCAGGGATAATCTTAGTTTTGTGCTTTTTTATTTATAATATAAGTTTATTACATAAATGAATGACACAAAAGGTTATGCTGATAGTCTGAATTGCAATTTAATTATTGCGTTGTACTGAGTTGACTTGCACAATCTATGTTCTTTAATTACCTAGGCAATTGAACTGTGATATAACCTTTCACTTTCGAATTTGGTTTTGAATATTTCCCTTTTTTATGGATTACTTATATGTACATATTTGAATTACATTTGTTATAAACTTATTTCTACCTTAATTCTTTGCTGCGTTTAAGATTTATAAATTTTACATTTTTATCTATTCCCTATGCAGTTCTCAGTTCTGGTTTCTGTTAAGATATGAATCTTAACAAATGCCAATCTTTAATATACAACCACTGCTTTTTAAACTCTATGTACAGTGCCCTAAACAAAATGGACAAAGGTATAATCAGTGTTCTAAGTTATCTTCCAAGTTGTGTAGAAAACTCTTTCCAAAGGTCCTTAATCACTTTCAAGTTAAGCCAGGCTCATTTGCAGATGTTGCTACTATTAGTTCCGCTTCATTAATCTTATTTAAGCGGCATTGGAAAATGCTGTTTGTCCATTCTTTTATTTGGCGCAGTGTATTATAAGTAAGTTCTAAGATAGCTTGCTTTTTTAGTTTTTTAATGCCAATAATTGACGTTATCATAAATAATGTATATTATAACACCGTATAGTCGCTTACTGCATACTAATTATTCCATTCTATGTTTAAAAAATTATAGAATTAGGATTTAAATCTTATTTCATAGTTTCATTGGCGTTTTTGCTTTTCAAAGAGAATTCCAAATTTGTGGGTTTATTGTGTTTTACAACCATTTACGCTTATGAATTTAAATCTTTAAATAACGTTCGTAATCAGGTTACTTAATTTCAAATGCATACATTCATATAACCTTCTAACATTAATTGAATCTAAAATACATTATTTTTGCGCAAAGATTAATATGCATCTATTATAAACAACTGACGGTGTTTACATTTAGATTTTGTAAGAGAATGTATTTGGACGCCTCTTTTTGTTTAAAAATCTAACCATCTGTAATTGAATACTTCCAACGTGTTCAATGAATGACCACATGATCATGTGAACGTCTACTTTCGGTTTTCTTTAAGCTAAAATGTTTGTCAATTGAATAATGAAAATCGTAAACAACCTTTCGATACAGATCGCAATGAATTATGTAGCTATAATTAATGCAGTAAAATTAGAATCATTTTTAAAACTTTAGTAGAAAGTCTAGTTTCTAACGGACACCTTCCATAAAGTAATATATTTACATCTCCGCTAAAACTTGTCATGTGTCAAGATGTCATTCCGACACCTACAGCATAACAAACGGGTATGTGAAGCCCACCAGACTAGTAAAGCGGAATTGGGCATGGGTCGACGATAACATAACCTTGGAACACCCTACTGAATAAGACAAAGTCAAGAATTTAGAGCGCCACCCTATTCCGCATGCAATTGCCTTGTACATAATTTGGTAGATAATCTTATCTAGTAAAAGAGTGTCCTTTTGACTTCGCTTTTATATAAGTGATTTGGGATTTTTGTTATGGTAACACTTAATAGTTATCAATGTCCGTATATTCCACCCATTAATGAATACAGATTAACTAAGATCCGAGATTTCTTATGAACATATGTCAGCCAATTAATTATCGTAAAACTAAATTAAATCTGTTCATTAATTAATAGCGAGAAAATATTATTGTTTTCCCCTTTAGTATAAAATAAAATATTACTTGCCAAATTAATACGTGTCAGTGAAGAAAACGAATACTTTTTATGTTAAAAGAACAGTAACTTGCCTACAAATAATTACAATATATGTATTAGTTATGCTTTCAAGCATATATTGCAATATATGCGCATGATGTTTCTATCAACGTCTATAATAAAGTTGGTGTTGTGTTAATTAAAACAGGCCGCATAATGTATGGCTGCACTTAAGGATTAATAACGGTTATTATACATTTAATGTCACAATGTAATTATGAACTTTACTTTACTTTTAATCTTACTTTTAATGGTGCGGTAAGCTGATGAGCTCAGATGTGCCAAAAGAAAGGTAAATTATTACAAAATTAAAACAGGTACCTTTTAAGAAGTTGAAGGCTGTGTTCCTTTTGATTTAGCAACAAGATTTTGCAGATACAGGGCCAGGTCATGCGGGAGTTATTTCCATATCAATCCATCAAAGTCAGTGTATAATTGAATCACAGCCCCCTCCCCTGGTATGAATTCCTTCCTTCAAATCAAGCAAGTTGGAAGTGCCCGCATAAATATAGCAAGGTTCGAGAAAGGACATTTTAACAAGTTATCCTACGTATAGCATCCACCCAAATAGCATTAGGATCTCAAAATAAAAAAAATCTGTTGGCTATCTGAGGTGCGCATTTGAGAGTCCTCTATTTCACATTCCTCTCTAGGGTGAAAAACAATTCTATCCTTCTTTCCACACGGTACTTTAATTTGCCTATCCGTTCTAAAAACTCATGATTTTAAGGGCATCAGGCTAAATACTTGTAAGCTGAAAATATAATAATGCCGTCATAGCATACCAAAGTGCACGAAGTTAATCTTGAAATAATTGAAAGTTCTTATTACTTGGTAATTTAGATTTGAAGTATTGAGTTTAATTTAAGAAACTATGTATTCCTTTAATTCTCCACTTTATGGATTCTAATTACAAACGTAGATAAAATTGTAGTTTAATAAACAGAGCTTCCCATAATGAATATAACAAAGCAACATCTATATGTAAATTTACAAAATTCTGGTGTAAAAGGACACGTGAATTTCTCTTGCGTATATAAACATGCAAATGTTGTTGAGTGCAAAATCCACAACAAAAAGTCGGAATACGGTTTATGTCTCTATTATATATGCCAGCTCTAAGAGATTTATCATGAGCCGAGTCTGGATTGCGATAAAGCGGGCGCCACTGCTTCTATTGAATGTACATTGAAGCTAAACGCAGAAAACGTCATATAACGTGACGAAAATGTCCTTGGGCCTTTGAAGATTGAGGGAAATGCCGTGCTTGATACTAAATCAGCTCATTGCTCCGACAGCCACAATGCAGTGTACGTAAGAATTGAGCTAAACATTCAGAACGGCTTTTAAGAGTCAAAATTGGGTAAAAGTCCTTATATTGGACGCCATCTTATCTATTTATCAAAACGGAAGTTTGAATTACTGGAGACTATATATAAGGACTTTAATTCCAACTGTAAATGCGATGTTTGTATTCGGGAATGCTTATGAGGTACTTGATTTCCCGTACGCCACTGGAGAATCCCTCTTAGAATCGTACTGTTAGACTTACAATGTGTGACTTAAGTGTTCTTTAAGATTGCGAACAATTCTGAAATAATAAAGGCATCTAGTTTTGACTAAATGGTTATAATAAAATAATATACCCTATACAGGCAATTAGAGCACAAATAGCTAAACAATTATTACTAACTAACAAAACGCTACTATAAAAAGAAGAAGAGATCCCCAATTTACTTATTTAAAATCTACTTAAACTATTAACATAGTATTGACCCCTTGAATACGATGGTCCAGAATTGCAGAACTTAACTATACTAACTGTTTGTCTTTACTTTAAATTTGAAAGAGTTCATATAATAAAACAACAAAGTGTCTAACTGAGACTTGACGGTAGTAACTTCCCCAGCGAGTAATTATTACGTGACCAAAAAAATATTAGGGGTTGAGAGTCGGATTCCTCTTAGAGAACTTGTTGGCTTGTCAAGTTGAAAAGGTCTTAATAACAGAAAAATGGCCACTTACTTGTGATTGCTTGTGATTCATGACTTTAGTAGGGATTCAATACCCGCCGCTGTTTATGATTATAACGTACTTGAAGTACCTTCTAAACGTCCTATGACCCCTTTGGTCAGTTCGAACGAGAGCTACGGAATTTGACCCAAATCTTAATTGATTCGCATGGAGCGCCAATTTGCCTAATTCGCTACGATTTAGACAGTCGGTAGATGATACACATTGTTGAATTCGGAAACGGCAGTGCCTGAGGATAGCGTCACGCTGCACTAATACGCGTTTGTACTCGAGAGCTCTGGTTTCAACTGATTAGTTTTGCATTCCTTCACCATGATATTTCCGAGAAAAGGGGAGTTTAGTGGTTGCCATTTATTTATAGAAACAGCCATGGTTTCGTGAGAAGCTAAAGTTGTAAATTGTTTTTACACTCGTGGGGCAGGGGTTTTCAAAAGTTCATTATTATAAATAAAATTCGTAATAACCTGTAAAATCCTTATTTATAAATTTTGACACCAAATGAATACTAGAAATTTACACATATAATTCTGTTATTGATTTCCGTATATACAGGGTGTTCCCAAATAAAAGATAGATGTTGTAGGAATTTAGACGCGCTTACAGTCAATCTAAAAAAGATTGGAAAGGTAAACGCTTAAAAACAACAAATTATATACTTAACACACAAATCAGAAGTTTTCATATATCTGCACCAATGGTTATGAGATTTTAATAAATCAAGTTCAGATTTAAATTTTAAAGAATATTTGACAATTAAATTAATTACAATAAAATTTAGCGAACTTGTAATGACAGATTCAATAAAGGATTACTTACAACTTAACAATTTGTAGGCCAGGTACGCATTCTTTCAAAGCTATCTCTGAAGGCTGTAAGACCTACTGAAAAGTTTTTGCAATAAAATATTAATTACATAATATCTTTGACACGTTAGTTGTTTTTATCGACGACCTTTGTAAAGTTGAAAATGGTTATATGCAAAAACGATGTAACATAATCCATGCAATTATCTTCTTTTCGATATCCGCTGGATGTATCAAGAGCGTAGCGAGGCTTAAATCGATATCAAGTTTGGACAAGACCTCTCAAGATGAAGCTCTGGTACATTCAGTCGACTTGGAGAAGAAAAAAACTATCTACCGTTCGCAGAGATTTTGTGTCGCTGATTAGCCCAAGAAATAATTTGTTAACAAAAATACTGAACTAGCTTAACATCTGGAGTCTAGGCCCCATTTTAAAATTCGTTGGTACAGACGTACTAATTTAAATCAGTTTGACAATTTGTCGATGGACTCGGCTTCGAAAACGTCATTACTTTTAGGTTCCGAAGCACCATGGCCATATCACATAACTAAAGAAAAACTTGTTAATTTATTTTTATACGGTTTAAACCACGCACAAGGCTGTCTCAGAAACGCTTCCAAACGTTTGCCAAACCTGCTTACTGATAATAAACCGTCTTTTACCAAGAATTTTATAGCGACTTTTTAAAGAACAAATACAACTCCTTAAAATAAAATTATAGCGCGTTACGAGGTGAATTCAAGAAAAATTAAGACGTAGTTAATAAATAAAATGTTGCAAATTTTAAATGCAACAATGTCCACAAAAGATTAAAATATTATTTACGTTTATTTTGAGAACGATAATTGGAACGGTCACCCATCCAAGTTACAGGACACAAAACGCTGCCTAACTCCAGAAATTTTCCTTGATAACCTACTTCAACGCATTTGTTTCGGGGAAATCGATAAGTTCACGTAAAACGACATCAAAGACATAAAAACTATAGCAATCTTTCGAAAAAATCGCAAAAAACCATAAAAATAACAAAAATAGAGTGGTACTTCCGGTTATTCGATTTTTAACTACATTTTTGATTTGGCACACAAAGGTAATTGTGACTTCAAATATAAATTTACGTTTTAGTCTAATAGTTATTTTATTCAGAGTTAATGGTAAAAGTGCTTCTGGTTGCTCGATTTACGGAAAATTTTATGAGAAATCACCTATATCAAATGAAATGGCATCAAATGTTTAAGAAATACAGTAAATTTTACAAAAATCATTATAGCCGATTACTAGAAAATTTAGAAAAAAAATGACAAGAGTAAAGCGGCACTTGTGGTACCTGATTATAGTGAAATTATTGCATACGCGTGTCAGCATGGTATCGTTGACAAACTACCGATCTAGATCTTTCCAAATTCTAGTTGCGAACCCACGTTCCCTAGTTCAGAAGCCGTAACCTCATAGTTGTCCGCCTGTAGTTTCGTGATATTGTATTTATTAGCAACGTCGGCTAGAGTGGATCGTTTAAAACATTTGTTTAGCCTATTAGCTGTTTAGGTATCTTATGAATTAAGGAGTTGTCATCCTTGTTGATATGTCCTTGTTTGCTAATACATTTTATGTTTATTTAAGTCATCCTTAGCTCAGGATCTCTAAAATAAGGTATTAATTTGTTAAATCTATCTATTAGCGATACCAATATTGTAAGGCTCCAGAAAAAAGCTTTATTGTACATTTTTAAAGATGTATACTCAACGAGTATATAAAAATATAATAGTTGCATGAGACTTGTAAAGATGCTCAACGATTATGCTGTAAATTTTACCTTTATAGATATCAATTTCCGGGCGTCAGGTTAATTGGAAGAACTGACTAGATCGTGAATAATACCAAAAATTTATAAAAAGCTTGAAATAGATATCTACCCTAAAGCAATAACGAAGATGCTCAGCATGTTATAAATTTGTGAACTAACAAAATATGACAAGAAATTAATAAATATTAATCGGAATATAATGGTATATGGTAAGAACAACAATGAATGAAAAATAATAGTCAAATTAATTGATACAAAATTTGCAGGGTATCGGATAGTACCAGAAAAAATAGATATCCGTGTTTGATCACGTTTTTCTTCCAGAGTAAATTTCTATAAATTTTAAACTGCAGTAAAGTGTGGAAATAAGAACAATTAAGAATGTTTAGCTGTATTAATAAAGCAAGTATAATTTAATTTGAAATAAAGTAAAAATATTAAATTTCAATCATTAAGATAAAACTTTAGAAAGAGTACTAAATCACTGAAATAATAAGTTACGATTGAAATCGCGAAAGGTAAATTACATATAATAAAGCGGAGGCCGGCAATATGTGGTCCGCATGCCACATACGCCCCGCCAAGTGTTTTGATGCAACCCACCAACTAATCTATAATAATACTTTATTATTATTGTCACAACAATATACTTATAGAATAGACCAAGTCGCGCTTGGCAAATTTTTAGTTCATTCAATTTCAAAATTCTTAAGTGGCTGCAAATTCATTCACTTTAGATTTAATCCTTTATTACTGGGGTTGACAACTTCTTTTAAATATCGGACCAAATTTTACAATAATATTTTCAAGCGACCCGCATATACTAATATGATTATATATATATATATATATATATATATATATATATATATATATATATATATATATAT
>JAHWXV010669633.1:0-12050 GCA_024586415.1 Phrixothrix hirtus
GTTTTTGTTAATTAGTCCCAGTTTTTTTGTAGTGTCATTATTTGACACTTATGCTAATATAGGCAGAAATTTGATAATTTCAGGACAAAGACGAGAAGTCTAACATAGTTGCGAACAGCAAAGTTTAACAGTTTAGTATCATTTGAACGAGAATAAAATAAAATTCCTTAAATTAAAATTTGTATTTACAAGTCAGAATTGTTTCTTAAATTACATAAAGCAATGAAAGTTTTGTATAATCTTTATAGAATTGTAGCAGTACGCAAACGAGGGCTTCTGAGAACTACAAGGCAAGGAGTTGGTAAGAAGGCGTAACCCTGAGTAATTATTTTTGTTAAAGAGTTCATATTTAGTCGGGCAAACTAAAGTACGTTGGTACTTTTAGAAAATTTACTTATCTTTCAGATTGTGTGCAGTCCTTTAAGCCCGTTACTAGGTAATCAGTTAATATAGGTATCATAGCTGTAACCAAAAGGGACGGAAGCATAGCAATATATATATTTTATATCACGCGAATCAGTCTTTATTGTTTTTCAAATTCGTGAGAACTTTTCGATGGATTCTGTTTATTTTCACTAGATACTGAAATGAACCTAATAATTTTACAGTCAATCAACCGTGAATTTTATTCATAAAACAAAATCACGGCACATGCTTTAAATATTACAAAGACCATTTTCATTGTAGCTTACTTTTCTAATTTAATCTAATACAAAATATTATCAACCTGTCATTTCCTTGGTTGCAAATTAAACATTTTTGATTTATGTACTTGAAGTTTGAATGGTTACAAAATAGAGAAACGCACCAAGCTTTTATATATCTGCAAATATCAAGTTCATATCGTTTGTCCTTGTATTCTAAATCCATATTTGAGAGTGCATTGACTCAGTATTAATTTCTTTCTTATTTATTAAGTTATTTGATAGTTCTGGTTATGAAATAATCTCAATGCCTTGCTATTTAAAAAATGATGCTTTTATAAATATTGGATCTCATTTCAGTATGTTACAATATCTTTTGTAAGTAAAATTTTTACTTTCACAAAATGCACAATTTGAGTGATTTTTTGACTAATTACATTATCGTATATTTGATCCAAGCTTTTAAATTTTTTTAAAAACAGAACTATTCAAAATCTCGATAAATAAGAACGATATTAATAATTTTCTGAGGCAAGGTGCTTTCAAAAATAGCCATCGTGCGTGCGATCAAGATCAAATTATACAAACTTTGAGACCAAATAACCAATGAAAATATTATTGATATCAAGCTTAAATTTACATTATTCTGTCATGTACAGGGTGAACGAAACTCGACGTCTCAGCTCTATTATAAGAAAATGAAAAACGATAGAAGATTGACTAAGGTCAAATTTGCATATTTTTCCATATTTGGAAACTGATGATGTCATCGGTTTTTGTCTCAGAAACATACCTATATTTTGACATATTTAAAAAGAACTAATTTTTCTGAACAAGTTTTGTAAATAAAAAAATTATAAGCAAATTGTTCCAAGTTAACAGATGATGTTTTGTAAACTGTATTTTTCAAAGTTCTCCACAAGAAGAAGTCTAGTGGCGTCAATTTTGGTGATTTAGGTGCCCACTGTATCGGTCCATTTATACCTATCCAATTTCTCCATAACCTTCATTTAAATATTGTTGTACAATTCTTGCTTTATGAGGTGGAGCTCCGTCCTGCTGGAAATACATGTTTGCTCATAACTATAATGGCCTATTTTCGAGAAGCACAGTAAGCTGTTCTTGAAGAAATTGCAAATACCGCTCACTATGTAAAATTCCTTCGTAAAAATGTGGACCAATCAAATGCCCATTAATAATACCACTAGACATTAATTCCGAAGTGTCCTTGATTTTCAATCGGATTAAGAAACTATGGATTTTCATCCCAAATGTTGATCATTTATTACTATAACTTAGGTGAATATTCCTATCAAATTGCATCTAGAAATTCCAACCTTTTCTTGGCGTTGCAATTTCTATGTCACTGAGTATATAAAAGAATATCCAATTCCAGATATTTGTGCCGGTATTCAGGTGGGTTGATTTCTACTTTTTAAAAGATCCGTATGTTCGTAGATTAGCTTCCAACCTTATGAAGTTTTGGAATGTGGAAATTTCCCGACCTAGAAGGTGTTCCGATAGGTACGGACTGCTGCGTCTGTTTTTGCGGCACTCGAAGTAACTTGCAACATATTGGTTAATTCTCGATAATCCGTTTTGGCACTTAATAAGTAAACCATTCAGCATGCTCATATATCAGTTGTTTCTCAATGTATATTCTATAAACAATCAAAAAACTATAACAAGTTATTTAAAGAAAAATAGTTGGCTATAGCCACTCTAAGAAGGCAGGACTTACGCTGATTGTCTTAATGCCAGCATATAGTACTTTTTGAGTTATTTGATGTGGTTTTTGTTTCATTAAAATTGAATAATAAATATCGAAGCTATAGTATTGTCTATTATTTATGAAACAGCCTGTATATAATAATTTGACATAGGTTTAGGTATTTAGCGTTTGTTTGCATTATTAGTGGTAGCAATGGAGTGTTTAAAGTCCATAGAAATAAAAACTAAAGTAACTGGAATGGCAAGTACATTAACTGTTGTATTACAGCTGTTGAAGTTGACAAGGATAGAAAACTCTAGGTATAACTATTGCACTTGTACTCATTGAAGTAAATGGGGAGAAAGTGAGATAAAAATTTATTGATACGTTTTTATCAATATTAGGGTGAATTTTTTTATTTATTATCAAATTAATTGAGGGTAATTATTGATTGGTACAATTTATAGCAACTATTTGTATTTTTAATAATAAATTTAATTAATATTTGTGGTAATGTATGTTATATTCATATACTAACATAATGTGCTGATTGTTATGTATAAATGTTTATTTATACCTAATAAATTCAATTAAAAATTTTTCATTATGAAATAGCCATGAGAGCTATGTAGGTAAGAGTGAGAAAGGATTACCTATGAAAAATTTGGCTTCACATGAATATTCAATAGATGCCTTTCCAGTTACTTTAGTTTTTATTTCTATGTTAAGTCATCATAACAGACGTGTTTACACATCATCAACAACATAAATAAATTCAAGGATAAATCATGGTCGGCAGTGTGTAAACCAACTTGTTTGGAGGTAATCGTAGAAAAAACGTATTTTTTCAGGAAATTGATTTTTTGAGGAACTTCGATTTGATGAATAACTGTTATCAATTCCTTTCCTAAGTTAATAAACGATTTCAAATAATATGCAAGAAAGAAGCTCATTTGTAACCCTAAGTAAAATTCTTATACATAATTACAATTGTTGTTCCCTAATAAAATCTAGCTGAAAACAATTTGTGCATGTAACATATTTTAAAAAGTCATGTGATAATTTTTACGAGTTCGTTGTTACAATAGTTCTAAATTAGTTACATAAATAACTAACATATAACAGAACTAAATTATAATATAAATGCTTCCAATAATATCAGAATTGGTAAAGAAATACATAAATAACCTAAGCACTGATGAAATAATTATTAAAATGCAGCAACGTGTTGCAGAAATGGAAAGTAATTTCTCGGCAATTGAAAGAAATGCGGCAATTTATTGTGGAAATGGAAGGTAATTGCTTGGCAACTGAAAGAAATGCGGCAATAAATGCAAAACAATGCCGAAACTGGGCAATGATGAACAAAATTTAGATAGTGGTTACCTCTTCGGTGTCGACGCAGCTACTGTGCTAAAATATTGTCATGTCAAGCTCTTTTTATTATTAATTATGAAACGTTTTCCCACTTATCTATATATTTGACCAATACATTTTTACTTTCTCTTACCTTATACGAAATATAGCTTGAAAAATATTGTTTCCGTACAAAATTTCCAATGACAAAATTTTAATGAAAATAGACGCTTTTGGGCCCCCTGAGTCTAAAAATCATGTTTTTAAAAATTGGCATGTGAACACGATATCTCAAAAACGAGGTTGTAGATAAATGACATTTAAGCATGCTAGTGCAATAATTTGACTATAAAACGGATAACCAAAAATGCCACTTTACCCCTCTCAATTTTTGGTTTTTCACAATTTTCTTGCAATAAGCTCTAAAGGTTATTTTTCAACTTAAACTATAGTAACCAGAAGTACTTTTACCATTAACTTTGAATAAAATAACTGAAACTAAAAATCCTAGCTAAATGAAAATTTATATTTGAGGTCACAACTACCTTCATATGCAAAATTAACAACTTGGTTAAAATCAAACAATCAGAAGTACCACTTTATTTGTCATTTTTAGATATTTTCAGAATTTTTCGTTTTTCACAATTTTCTTGAAATTGACTCCAATGATATTTAATTAAACTTAATATATTTCTTAGCTACTTAATTCCGTTTTAAATGAACTACAGGGTTTCTCTTATAAATTGTTAAAAATCAAGTAACAAAAGTACTTACTTAAAACCATTAATTATGAAAAATATATCTCATAAATTAAACAACATATAAAAATGAAATTCTATATTTGTTTTGTTATCTGTACATGAAACATCAAAAATTTAGTTAAAACAGAATGACCAGAAGTGCCACTTTATTCTTGCGATTTCAAAGTTTTTTGCAACTTTTAAGAGTTGCTATAGGTTTTATGCCTTTAATGCCATTTTATATGAACTCCAGTAATTTGCATGGGTGACCGTTAGAATTATCATTACCAAAATAAACGTAAATATTTTAATCATTTGTTAACATTATTCGCAAATTTATATATGTAAGAGAAAATCATGTGATGTTTTACAACAGATTTTTTTATTATGCAACTGACTCTTTCTTGTGCTCTGCTATCCGCTGTAGAGTAGGAGATGTCCATCTTTCATTTCTAACTGATCTTGACCTTTTTCTTGGTTTCACAGATTGTTAATATATTTATATTGGTCTTTTCAAACTCATCTACTAATTCTTCTTCTTTACCCGAGATACTTCTGTTCCGTGTATGTTTTTATTTGTTTGCCATTATTATTTTGATTTGTATTTATTTTTTTTTTGCTTCCTTCTTTCAATTTACCCAATTTGTTTTTACTTGTGCAAACCATATTAATATCCGTGTCCAGTGCCTGTTCTTTTACTTTTATAGTGGTACCATATTCATTTAGTTTTTTGATTTACGTTGTCTTTATCCACTAATAGCAGTCCCTTCTTCTGTGTCCCATTTTCACTCGTTATTATCTATTAATAGTTTCTGGTATCGTATCTTAACAGTTTTACCCTCGTTCTTTGCTTCTTTAGACTTTATACATGTTATTCTATGTATATCTGTGTTTCTTTGACATGCCATCATTTATGTATACCTTTTGCCCAGATACATTTCTGAGTTTGTTTTTATTCTGCATTATCCATGTCCTATCATCTGTTATCTAGTTATAACCAGCATATTTTATTTCCCAATTTTCTGGCACTTTTTATTTTTACTTCAATTTCTAGCATATTTTTTAAAATCTTTTGTAAGTTATTCTTCAATTCCTTTTCATTGTTTGGATGTAAGAGTAGTCCTTAAACAATTACATTATTCCTTCTCTTTTCATTCTGAAATTTTTCAATTTTATCCTTGATTTGTTTCATATCATTAATTTCATTATTTTCTTGTTAAAGTTTATTATTTTCTATTAGTCCTTTATATTTTTACTTTCTCTTAATCTATATGAAATAGAGGTAAGAGAAAGTATTGTTTTTGACGAAAATTTTTGATGTCGAAATTTTAGTGGAAATACATTTTTGGGTCCCCTGAGTATGAAAATCATGTTTTTTTAAATTGGCCTGTGTGTATGTATATGTAAATGATAATGAGAAGTCCTAGAAAAACAAAATTTTATATTTAAGTTTGTATCCATTGTCGCATGTGACTGCAACAATTTCACTAAAATCAGATAACCAGAACTGCCACTTTACTCTCGTCATTTTTTGGTTGTTTGAGATCTTCTCAAACTTGGTTATAATGATTTTTTTAAACTTTTCTATAATTCTTATAAATTAATGCCCTTTCATATAATCTAGGCAGTTTCTCACAAAATTTTCTATAAATCGAGTAACCGGAGTACTTTCACCATTCTCTGAATAAAATAACTATGAAACTAAAAGCCCTAGCTAAATGAAAGATTTTCTTGAAATCGGCTCTAACGAATTTTTAAAAATTCATTGTATTTCTTAGAAATTCAGACATTTTCATATAGTCTAGGCGGTTATTCAGATATTTTTCCATAAATTGAGTAACCGGAAGTACTTTCGCAATTGACTTTGAATAAAATAACTACGAAACTAAAAGACCTAGTTAAATGAAAATTTATATTGAAGGTCATAACTGCCTTTGTATGCAAAATCAAAATTTTGGTTAAAATCAAATAATCAGAAGTGCCACTTTATTTGTGTCATTCGTAGATATTTTCCGAATTTTGGTTTTTCGCAATTTTCTTGAAATTGGCTCTACAATGTTTTTAAAACTTAGTATATTTCTTAGCTACTTCATTCCGTTTTATATGCACCAAGCAGTTTCTCTAATAAATTTTTGAAAATCAAGTAACTGGAAGTACTTGAAGTATTAGTTGTCAACAACTTATCTGAAACCTTCATATGAAAATCAAAAACTATATTTAAGTTTTGTATCTTCCGTACATAAGACAACAAGAATTTAGTTTAAATCGAATGACCGGAAGTGCCACTTTATTCTTACGATATTTAATTTGTTTGCAATTTTCTCGAAAACAGCTATAATTTTTTTGAAACTTGCTACAGTTCTTATGCCTAGACATCCTTTTACACGAATATTGAGGTTTTCCTAAAAAAATGCGATGAAGCAAATTATCAAAGAAAAACTCTGGAGTTAAGCAGGGTTTTGTGTGTCCAATAACTTGGATGAGTGACCATTACAATTAGCGTTCCCAAAAGAAATGTAAATTCATTTGTGGACATTTGCATATTTGTATATCTATGCATATAAGAGAAAGTCGTATGTTATCTCACACCAGTTTTTTTTTTTAGTTCTGTGTTTATCTCCATCATGTCTTCTTTTATTTCTATTTTTATTACTTTCAGATTATCTTTAAAATTTTGTTTTAATTTCTGACATTATTAGTTTTTTTAACTTATTATCGTCTTTTCTCTTTTATCTGGGTGTATTCTAGGTTTTGAGTTTTGCCATATCTCTTGTACTCTTCTTCTTTTCCTCCTCATCTATCATAAATTCATCGGTATCTATTTTGAAATTTTATCTTGTTAAATATTCAACTTTAAACATAAATTCTCTCTGTTCAATGTTATTGGTATCAGCATTATTGCATGACTGTATCCCAATAAGTATGTTTTCTATATCTACTATTCAGAGGTCACACACTTTTCCGAACACATAACTGCTTGTTCTTACATTACTTTTTTATTTATTGTTTATTTTAGGTATATCACGTTAACAATTTTATTCATTAGTTTTAACTTTTTAAATTTATTACACTTCTGTATTGTATCACTTAGAAATGATTTTCACACATCCATCGCATTTAAATACTTCACATTACAAAAAATGAACTGCATTAAATGAAGTAGTAAATTCTATTAACCAGGAAACTCAGAAAGTTTATCAGGTCGGTAAATTTCTTATTCATAAACAGGTTAAAGACCGTTATTGGAATACCAAATAAATACATTTTAGTAGCTTATGACCTATGAGCGTAAACAGCTTAGTAGTAGTACATTTAAGTTGATTATTAAAAACCTTTCAACTTACCCTTAATCAGAAAGGAATCTTTAAGCGTAAGTATTTCGACAATTACGTAAAGTTGGATGTTTTTTATTATTTGTAAAAATTATTGTGAATGTTGATTAATGCATCGCCTATCAAATGTCAGTTAAATAAAGTAAAACGACGTGGATCCATAGCACACAATGGAGTATAAGTTCAAATATAAAAATTAAATAGATTTTTAATAAAAAAGCAATCCAATCCATAAGTTTGATGAACATGTTTTATTCAACATATTTCGCCCACAGCTGGACATTATCAAGTACAGCGAAATTAATCAAGATATAGTGGTAAATAAAATTAATATTATTAAATGTAAATGTCAACTAAATGAATTAAACTAACTGGAATCACAAAGTACAAGTACAATCTTGTACTTTGTGATTCCAGTTAGTGTAATTCATTTAGTTGGCTTTATTATTACATTTAACAATATTAATTTTATTTATCACTGTATCTTGTTTAATTTGACTTTACTTGATAATACCCAGCTGTGGGCATTACATGTTATAAATAAAAAATGTTCATCAAACTTATGGATTGGATTGTTTTTATTAAAAATTTATTTAATTTTTGTATTTAAATGAATGTAAGTTAGTTTCATCTCATACGTAGTGTTTCTGGTTTATAAAAATAAAGGGGTTCCGTTTTTATTTCTAAAGGTTTCAAATTCCACTATTTAACCTATCTGAACATAAACTAGACGTACAACTTCAATGAAATTTTCTGTGTCAATTTAAATTTTAATTTAACAAAAACATTACGATAATTTAGTAGTGAAGTTGTTAATAATTATTTTTTCAATGTTTTGTATGAATTAGTGTATTGTGTTTAATTAAAGATGACAACTAAAATGCAAATTCTATCCTCAATAAAAACAACACTTTAGTTTGGTTAAGTTTTTGTGTAATATTTGTATAACGAAATATGCAATAATGTGAATAGTTGGGCATGTTAAAATCCTTAAGCTTCATTCACAACCTCAAAATTAATATTTTATATTTAACGTAGTACCTTATAAAATACTTTTAAGATTTCAAGTTAGTTGTTACAATTAGTACTTAACACACAAGTTAGCTAATTGCAAGCTTTTGCAGATTAATTTTAAGTAGAGCATATGCATGAGTTAGGTAATTGTTTAGATTACCTTAATATAACCTAAACTATAAATATCGATTAATGAATAAACTTGCATCCTGAATGCTGTTCTACTTTTTATTTAAATATTAATTTCAAGTGTTAATTTAAAATATTAATTTTAAGGTTGTGAATAAAGCTTTATTCTCAGAAGTTTTATTCAATACATTTAATTTAACTTTAATGTATAAAATTTACTGTTATTACCATTAAATAAATTTTTCAAGTAATTTCATTTTTTTATTTTAAATTTTCTTTATTTACCTATTATGTGTTATATCCCATTAATTTTTGAAACTTGCTATTAATGAGTATTAAAATCAAACCATTGAATTTATTCTAAAACTAAACATAAAAATTATACATTTACATACAAGAATTTGTTCTGTAACTTAATCCTTTTAGAACTTCAAAACAAATGAAGAATTGAGATTTTAAATTATTTTAATCCCATTACTTTTCAAAATAAAGTCCAGAGTCATTTACCTTGTTTCCTTAAACCTTCATAATAATTTATGACCTAAACAAACAAAAATGGTAGCCATAAATCATCTCTCATTGGAAAAAATTATTTACATAACAGAATATAGGTCATAAGATCAAAATAATTTCAATTTTACCAGAGTGCATAACTTTATTTGGCAATGCTTGCGTCCAAGAGCAGTACTCAAACTAAGTGCTTTTGTGATTCTGTTCCTGGGCGGTTGGTAGCACTAATCACGATGCACTCGCTATCGCAATCACACAAAGTGCTTTCTTGTTCCGCTGACTCTGTGAATTAACTAGTAAAGGATATGATTATAAGTTATATTGAAATAAACAAATAAATAATTTAGAATGACTGCTTATGACAAATGGAATTTTGTTTGCAACAATCAAGGGCGAATATTAATGGCAAAAATAATATAGTATTGTAACATAAAAACAATAACTATAATATAATAGTGCCTTTATATCATGAGACGGTTACTGTCAATATTGTCAATGCCTAGAAAGTTAATTCATTCATTATAATAGCTAGCAATTGATTATGAAACATTCCTATAATACTTTTTAAAAGTAAACAATAAAATTTTGTTAGAAGAAAAAATATTTGCCTGTTGCCTACATATGTCGTCCAGAAAGGAACAGTGCTTACAGTTGGCGCTTTTCACAGTAGCTAATTATAATTACTGCTCCTGGACACAAGCAATATCTTACTAACGATTGACAATAGGGAAAAAAGTTATACCATCTTTTCTTCTCTATTTTCATTTTCCACCACATGTTATAAGATGTAACTATTTTCTTTATACCTTGTATAAAAACAATGAAAATTCAATATCATCAGACCTTTTATTTTTAGTAATAGAAGTAGAATAAATTTTTACAGGGTAATAATTTTACAAAATTAATTTTTATGTAAATGTAAATGATAAAATAATAAAATAATATATTTTAAATTATCACTTTACTAAATAAAATGTAATTTAATATAATATTTACATATAACTTAATTATTGAAATGTGAAATACTTTTAAAAATTCACCTAATTAGACATGCCTGACTACTGTTAAACGTAGATATATAGTAAAAATAAATTACTAGCAAAATTTCTAAGAAATTATTACTATTAAGAAATAAAAGTACATTTTTATTGTGTGTACAAGAGTTGTAAGTAATTAGTTAAATTAATTACTGTATTTATGACTATTTTATGATATTAATGTTAAATATATACACAATTGAATTATAAAACTAAGAACTATATTAAAAAAGTTGAGTATAAAAAAATTACTTTATATTTCAAATCGTCTTTAAAACTTGTTAAGGTTTTGTATTTCATTCTTTAATATTTTATAAATACAGGCTTCCACAGCCATACCCACAAACGGCAAAATGATGATTGTATTTAGAAATGTAAAATATATTGAAGAACACAATTTTAGCATTTAGTATAAAAAATCAGAGTTCTTATAAAAAACAAGGCACTATGCTTTCTTAACAAATATTATATTAATTATTGAAAAGGGGATGGGTTTTTATTTACATATGGATAAGCAATTATAAAATGATTTTCAGGAAAAAAACAAGTATTCTAAAAAGTGAATGATAAATTTGGTATATTTTACAAATAAGTTTGTGGCATTACATTTTTATTTCAACGCAATATAATTAACTTAATTAGTTACTATTTTACCAGGAAAGTATTAGCTTACAAAATAAATAAAACATCTGTTAGGGTTTACAAAAACAAAAAAATCCTAATTTACAATTTTAATTAATTACAATGCTTTTATTTATGAAATACATAGTTACAAATATCTAGTAAAACATAATAATACAAAAAGCTTTAATTTAACAAGGACGTGGCTGTTTTCACAGCTTTTATGAAATGTGATCGTCGCTCGTAATGAAGTTTTGCCTTATTAATTTGCAAAATCTTATACTGCAACAGTTTTTGAAATATCCCATTGGGCTAGTTAAATGTCAGTTGCTTTGATTTAGATCTTCTTCCTTTCAACTGAACATAATTTTGTTCAAAATTTGCTATTTTATAAGAACAGCGGGTGTCACTTTAATTTATTTACGATATGCAATATTTTTTCTGTCAAATGATTTTAATATATACAAAACTATTTACACACAATTTGTTTATTAGTTGCCACTTATTTAGAAGTAAAAACGAAAAAAGATCAAGACATTATTACTTTTGTTAATCTTACATTTTTTAAGAAATGTATTGTTGTGGCAAATTTTCACAATATCAAACAGTAAAGGGCAATTCATATATCCAGTAGAAACAAAGAAAATTAGGGTTTTCGTAAATTTAATAATAACAAGTAAGGCATGACCTTACGAGGATTAAAGATTTAAAAATTAATAATTATTTCTAGTAGGGTAGGATAAAATTTTATTGAGTAATGAAAAAAAATATTGTTGTTTAAATATAAAATTAAGATGAGTTGTAAGTTTTCAATAAAATAAAAAAAAACAATTAGGATTTAGTATAATAATTAGTAGTAGTAAACTAAAGAAAGAATAGAGTAAGGAACATAAATAAATATTAAGTTATGAAAAGAAAAGTAATTAAAGTTTGAAAAAAGTTAGGGAATGTTGTCA
>JAHWXV010669709.1:0-11367 GCA_024586415.1 Phrixothrix hirtus
GATACCTACAGCATTCGCTATATGACGATTCTTGGTTTTTGGAATATTATAGAATAAATATCCGCCGATAAAAATCATCTCGCATTGTAATTCTTTTATCGTCAGGTTATTTGGGTTTACTTTTTAAAACTATAACGTGCTTTAAATTCTGCGTCTGAATAACATCCTATGGGGTTGTCTGCATCCCGTATATATCTTTTCGGCATTCCTTTATAATCCAAGTAATCGAAAACATTAAAAATCTGCATTAATAGCATGTTCTAAAGTCAAATCATTTTCCATTATTTAATTTCCAGATAAAGACAAAGAAAAATCCATTCTGACAATTCGCTGGAGGTGGTTCCAGGTTCCTCTAGCGAATCTCCGAAAATTGTTTTAATGCGCAAGTCATTTTTAGCGATGCGCCGACTATGAAATGCGTTACAGATGTTTTTCGCTAGCGGATACCGAGCGATTCGCCGGAGATCGACTATGAATACGGGGGTAATACAACTGGTTGCGACGAGCCGAAGATTCCAAATAGCGATACGCTATCAATAATTGTAATAGATAGTACATCTCTATTTATATAATTAAGACAGTTGTATTAATCGCGTTTTTTTAAATATATGCATTCAAAGTGGCAATTTTACTCTATAGTATATCTTGAGCAACATATCTCATTAATTAGAAACTAAAAATTCCTTCGATTAGATTATAAAGATAGCTTCTAATACACGAGTATGAAGTAAGTTACAGTGTTTCGTAGACACAACGCGACGGTCCAATTGATTTGTTATCAATTTAGTCGTCGCGTCCACGATACGGCTGGTGTCAGGTGTGGGGTGTTGCTAAAAATTGTTTTATTAATTTATCCAATTCTACTTTATCATGTTGGTGACAACTGGATTGCCTTAAATTTTTTCTATTCACTTCGTTAGGTTAGTGGAAACTCCAATGGTAAACTTTTGTACGATTCTTGCTCTTCTTTATCCGACTCTAAACTTCTTTCTGTAATAATGGTACGAGTCGTAAGTGAGTATCTTAAGCATCATATGGATGTATTAATTGCCATCACATAAGGGTGTAACCCTTAAGGGTTACATACACTACTTTTTCTACAACCATAAATAGTAGTAAAAAGTACATCGTTTTGTACGAAACAATCAATGTAAAAAATTTACGTGTTTATCAAACTTATTGATCAATAAATCTGTACCGAAATGAAAATCTGCATCTAAAGTAACTTCATTGATACAGATATATTATCTAATATGAAAATTACAATATGGGAGTAAAAAATAACAAATACACAAATATGGTGCATCAATCTTCGTTTCCAAGTGATTCTAGACAATGTTTCTCTTGATATGGCTGCAGTAAATATTTCATCTCTAGCACAGTTGACATACTGAATTAGTCTGCTTCTCTTTTCTTCAAAATAAAGAAAACGTTGACTTTGCTCAAAATTAGACCCTACCTAATCCCGACATCGAAAACATTTGCTAGGATATGCAAGAATTATTCAAACTTCGGATTATATACAGAAATGCTTATAAGCCTTTAACAGAAATACCATTGGTGACAAAGAATTCAACAATGGATTGTTGTAATTTGCTGTCCGAATAAAATCTTCAGTTTTGTAAACACAAAATATGAGCAAGAAATCTCCTGCAGCCCACATTTATCTAAAATAGACAGTATTTTTCGAGCTAATTGACTCGTGCTTAATCCAAACTGTTCATTGCATAGATTCCAATTTTTCCTAGTCCCAGTAATTAGTCAAAATGTCACGAAGAAACTAAATCTGGTTTTGCTTGAAAACTTGGTAACAACATTTTTGTATCATCAGCAGTTCTGGAAATCAGATTGACACCTCACTAGCTTGAAACTGCAGACACAATAGCGTACGGGGCTTCGCATTCTACACTGCACAGCACCTTGCCTCGATCAGAGGAGCCTAGAACATGGGTAATTACGTTGCATTGCACTTTCGTGCCAGTTTTATACAGACATCCAACAATTTAATATGGTTTCCTCACCATTATTTTCGGTTGACCATATTGTAGGGGATGGGCTGAAGAATTTGTAGCCGAATTAAGCCATTAAACATTTTCCATCTTGTCTTTAATGCCTATATGCCACTTTAAAAAATGCTTTCCCGAAGGTTTCGAAGTTAGTGAAACATTTTAGTCCACCCAAATGCTTCTTCAGGTTTGGAAACAGGTGGAAGTCCGTCAAATAAGGAGGTCGGGGAAGCAATTCAGTTTGTTTTTATGCGACTGAAAAATCATGGGCGCGCATCTTTGAAAAACGTAGTTTGACCGCTCATACGAAAATCTTACAATCTCTATGATTCTTAGTCTTCAGTCTTCGAATATATAGCCGATGCTGAAAGGATAGTCTTCGATGCTTTCAGTTACCTCCTTCTTTATCACAGCATACGAATGCAAACATGTTCCTACTATTTCTTGCATTTCCTCGTGTCTATAAAGCAAAATTACAAGCACTCGCGTAACTAAAAGTAACACAAATAATAGCACAATGATTGCTAAATGTTGACGTTATATAACAGTCCTATCGAGAAATAAAATCGGCAGGGGGGGCTATGAATATTTCAATTCGCATTCATATTAGAACAAACCTAAGATTACAATAGACCTACTGAACAGCAAGCAAAAGTATTTTGGTACTACCTTTATAATAATTTCAATCCGATTTAAATCATTTTTCGAATAAATGAGAATAAGCATGAAACTTTCGACTGCATTTTAAATAAAATGGAGATAGATCGAATAAACAACATCCACGGCGGGAATACAAGTGTGAGATATACGAAGCTAGGAATAATGTGATCAACCTATGTGTGCTATGGTTGAGGAAAGGTGTAGTGCACCATCGTGACCGCTTGCAAACAAGACAAAGAAAGTCAATTATTCTTTAACTGTATCACTTCTACTTTTAGACACTTTTCTTCATCGACCGAATGTGAAGGTAATCTTCAAGTGAAATTGTATGGAGTTCATGATAAGATGGAGCTTCTTTTCGGTAGATAATTTTTATTTTATCCGCGAGTGTCAAACCATGTGAAACTTTGACAACCACACAAGAATGCATTAAATTTACCTCCTTAGCGGCTTAGTGAGACAGAATATTTTATATTTTAGGTCAAAGTTTAGTGGAGTTTGTGAACTATTCAACGCGTAACAAGACAAAAGGGTAAAATTTAAGTATACTGTACTTGATTTTAATCTATATTGTTACGTGACCTACTTGTATGAAAATCGATCTTGTGTATCTATAGAGCTGTAAATAGTATTTAAGTAACTACTTTTTAAATGAGGCTCAAAAGTATTTCAGCTATAAATTTAAACAAATTGCGCCGTGTTTAATTTCTAGAACCTATGCATTCAAGGAAAATGTATATTTTATTTAAGAGTGTTTTCATGTTCTTAATGAAAGTTAATAGCGTTGCGGTATACTTTATAGGAATCGATAAAGAAAAATGTAATATATTAATTCATAGAATGTCAAAATATAAAACTTGTGTCCTACAAATCTATACTCATTTAAATAACCTTAATACATTCTGTTGGTTGATCACTACTTTTAAATTTCAACGACATGTATTCAAAAAGTGTGTTATGGTCATAATACCAAGCTATTTAACCGAAAAATTAATATAACACGTGCATTTACATAGTTCAGGTTGTTCAAAAACACTTAAATTATAAAACAATTAATTATATTAACCTGGCAATTATCGATGAGCTGATTATCCATGATGTAATCATAATTTGCTTGCAATGCAGACCAGAAATCGTCTTTCTGATCGCTTGCAGTCGATCCCCCAGTACTTCCCCAAGATCTTCGCCAGTATTCTTCTCTATGTTTCTTCTTCGTGAGACTATTGCATGCTCTAACTGTAACTCCTTTTACTGGAGTCTCTGTAGTGGCTTGTAATGAAGACAAGGAAAAACTCGCCTTCATAGCAGAATTTTCAAATCCTGCAATATTTATAATTGCAATCAATAGATATATGCATTAAACGGCTAAAGTATTAGACTTACCAGTTCCAACAGGCATCTTGATTGTAGGTTAATATTAGAAATATATTTAAAGTGGATATGTTCTTAATGAAAATAGTTGAGGGGAACGGATGAGTTATGAATTATTCTTAGTGCATTTGAAGATCTGTAAATAATATAAGAAAAAACCTGTTTACTAAAAACAGAGCTGTTTCGTCAAGCGTGGAATAACAGACGTAATTTCATCAGTTACATATAAAAGCTAACAATATTTAGTTACTTTTAATCTATTGCACCTATATATTAAAAGTATTTCAACATTACAGCACATTCCAGACAAATATACTTCCTCTTGATAATACTTTCAAATCTTTAAAAGGCTATATAAATATAAACCTAACCTTATTTTGTGATCAAGTTAAAAAATGGGTAATTGATATGTAAACTTTTTACCTGGCTTTATTACTGCAAAAAAGGACGTTTAAAGTCGTTAACTAATATTAACAGAAATTGAAACATTAATTTTAGGTTAGGCATTCAAACGTGGTAGAAGTAACCTTAGAAGTGGTAATATTTTATACTATATGTAAGCAAGAGATGAATAATTAAATCGGAACTTCCGTTATGATTGATATGTTCGTAACGATTTTTGCTACGTAAATTTGAAATAATATAAATACGCTTAAATTTATTTAACATTATTACAATTAAACAGATATAAGAAATCTAATTATTATAAATGTTTACTACTTACTGAATGATTTTAGAAGTATGTATCACAATCGTCTGTGATAAATTTCATATGTTATATCCATAATTATTATTAATAAGCACCAAGGTAAACTGCTATTTACACTACGACACATGCGACACTTCACAAAATTTACAATCATCCAAACAATATGAAGTTGAAAGAAATGTAAGTGACCATCTCTCTCAACAAGTACGAATGTTCACCGGTAAAACTACTGTGGAAATCTTGCGCATGTCCGTTAAAGAACTTTGGTTTACTATTAATCACTTTTGTTACTAGGCTTACTTTACATAAATAGATATTTTTTATGTTAAAGGCCGCGTTCCATTTACCCAATGTATTACATTTAATGTTGATTTTATTCCCAAACAGATGAAACCTGAAGTTTAACTATGGAGACCGCTACTGCAAGTAATTTGAATACGGTACAGACATTTTATTTTCTTATTGTTCTATAAAATGCATGTATTACAATATTACGTTCTTTTAATACTTAATATCTACATCGAGTTTATTGCTTTATAAACCCTTGTAATTTATTATTGAAAAAAATTCTGAATAATATATTATCGCCATACGAAACCGCAACCCACCATGCATGCATCTTTAATACTTTTATATCCATTTCTTTATGCAACCCAAAAATCTCTATTGTAACGTAAGAAAAGACAAGAATTGTTGTTATATAATATGGTAAATATAAATATTGCTACTTGAAACAACGTAATCAATCCTCACCATGTATTTTCGAAAATATATGTTTCATGTTTCATAACTAACTAAAATATTTAATAAATTAGGGATAATACAGTAATGAGTGAACTAGACACAGATACAGATTAACGGAGGTTTATTGTATCTAGTAACAAAAACAAAATTGAACGACTGAGATGTATCTAGTTACAGATACATTTATTAAATGTGTCTAGATACTATTTAGATGCAATTAAAGTACCACTAATTAAGCAAATTTGTATTTAAGTTTAGACTTCGTTGACCTGCTACAGAAAAATGCAGAGTAGTTGAAATTACATTGTAATAATTTAGTTTAAAGACAAGCCTACTTACTGGAAAAATTTTTCTTAATACAAAATTATTTAAGAAACAGACACAGTTAAGATTTTATATATTTTACATTCAATTACTATTGACTATTTATGTTCCTAGGATGAGGAAGCTTAATTTCTACGCTGTTACTTAAAATGAAAAACCACAAAGTTCAAGATTACAAATATATTATTTTAATTAAAAGTAGACAGTTACAGAAAAACTGATAACATATTACAAAAACTAATAACATCAAATCGAATATTGTATTTAAAACAGGAAACAATAACTGCTCTAATGTGATTTGAAGATTACCTCATAGCATAGCATAGTTTTGTTACACTAAAATTCCAAAAACCTGACCATTAGTTTTTGAGAGCAGGTACTTCCCACTCTTGCTCTTAAATTATTATAGCTCAGCTACAAATGCATTGTTGTCCAATCTTACTCAAGTATTTAATAAGAAGTTTCAATACTTTTGTAATGAACTATAGTGATCTTAGAATATAAAATTATTTTATTAAACTATAGTATGAAATTTTTAACTGGAAAAGAATTAGGCTGTTCACAATAACATAAAAGTTCCTATAAAAGTCAAAAATATATTTTGTAAAGATACAATTGAAATATAACCAGTTACAAATACAAGATACCTTTTTGAAATTATATCTAGATTCAGATACAAGTTGAAATTATGATATCTATATACTTTTATCTAGATGGTAGTAATAGGTGCTACCCAGCACTGGATAGAATACTTAAAAATTACTCAAACATTACTTGTATATTGTTTTGCATCTATCTATTGACTACTCAAGTATCACAATGTAAAATTAATTATTACTAACTGCCATAGCATTGATTTGTAACTGTAATGGGATAAATCCAATAGTGCCTACCATGCCCATAGTCGTTGACATGCTGATTTAATTGTAAAGGGTTTAAATTTGATGGTTGTTTTTATTTTCATTATAGGTTTTCAATTGGTTGCATTACACCAGTGCAGTTCACATCAGCCATTTTCCTTTTACAAAAAATTACAATATTTTGCAATTTTCCTAGGTTTCATACTATTTTTTATAAATAGAAAGCAGCTAATATGCACCAGACCTGTGCAGTGTATACCAATCGAAAGCAGTATAATATTATTCTGTTTTATTACTACACGATTGGTTATTCAATGGTATCAGAACAAGTTCTGTGACAAAATGCTTCTTATTTTTATTGAAACAAGCAGTATCTTGTTAAAGTGGTTATGTATAATTATTATAATTTTGCTTAACTGTAAATTACAATATCATGTCCAAAATCTAGTAGTTGTCACTTGCCAATCACTGCATCCTATTATGGTTGGAAATATAGTAGCCGAAGCACCAGATATGTGCTTTCGTACCAACCCAAGCAATAAGTGATAAACTAGCCCACATAGTTATTCAAAAATTTCTGTAAAAGGTTTTGCAATACTATTGTGCTTAGAAAAGAGTTTCTGGATTCGCAATTTTAGAACATTTTTTAAACTTACCAGAGTGATACCATCAGGCCTGTACGTAAGGGTGGGACGAGGTGGGTCGACAACCACATCTATTTTGTGAATATCCATCATTTTGAGTTGATTTTATTACTTTAAATCATTTAAAGTAGTAAAATGATATATCAGTGTTTCTATAAATATGGATCTGCAAATGCACTATTTTTGAGATGAAACCGATGGAAATGAAAATAACAAAAATAACAACGTCTAAAGAAAGGGTCAATCAGAAAATCGCCAAAAATTGCAATTCTGAAGCAAACTGTACAACAACATGATGTGATACTCGTGTTGACATTTTGGAAAAAAATACGAGGTTATTTGACGTAAATGTTTCTTCAAGTTTGGATAAAAACTATAAGTTTTTATCATCAATTTTAATTCCAATCACTGTAGAGAGCTCTTACTTAGTTTATGTTAGTCTTGTTGACTTTTCATTTGTATTTGTTTGAAACATGGAACAGTAGGTAATGAAAAAATAGCTGATGTGGATATCATATATGCACGTGCATTTGTAGATTGTATCCGCAAATGTTTCTAAATCGTCGTCTTTCAAACACTAAAACATTTCCAAACGTTGATCTCAGATTAAGAGAAACAGGTACATTTTGTCACAGGCTAAACTGGATCATGGATGTTTAACCACGGCCGGCAAAGCTACAGTGGAGCGAGGCGTGATTCTTCGATACTTGCAAGGCTAAACACTATTAAGTCAAGACAAAATCGGTAGAAGGTGGGCGCCACTGTTCTCAAGTCGATAGTGCTACTAGATAATGCTCGTGAAACACCTTGTATGTCAAGATGTTAGTGACCTACCTTAGGGGTGGTGACAGATACTCTAATGGTACTGCAGATACGGGATAAAGACTGAAAATAAAATATACTAAGCTAAAAATGCTCACTATTTATGACCGCCCCTGTATGTTGCGGAATGCTAACCTTATTATAAAATTGGGAGTGAAGCTCCTTTTCTTGTGGATAACTGATCCAGATCTCTATTTAACACTAATTGGACAGAAGATGAACTGAGGCTGTGGATACGCCCTGTATACCGAATGTAATATAGATTGACTATAAAAACTTCAAATTTAATTAACGCGGCACAAGATTCAGAATGTGCTTTACTTGATATAAATTATTTAAAAATGACCACTAAATTTTGACAACCCTGTATATCATTACTAATAAAGTTGATGGCAAATAATGTTGTTATGAATATTTTAAATTTGACGTGAAACAAATGCTTTTTAACTTTTAGTGAATAACAAAATTCTGGATCAGAATTAAATTTTCCAGACGCACACTGTATAATGATAATAGTAGGTAAAAGTTATGTTGTTAAAATAAAAAAAACACTAATTGAGTACAAGACACGTTATATAATTAATTATTCACTTTTCACATTTACACAAGTCAGATTAAAATTCGAGGATAAATCAAATATTCCTTAAAAATATTTAACAAAAATTTTGACATTAGCCAGCGCAACCGAAGTTCCTCGTTATTTATAAAACATAATCGAACGGGGTTTAAGACCACCGTAAAGAACAAACCTTACTTGCGTTAGCGACATTTAAAGTACACAATCATCTTATATACATACAAAAGAAAAGAAATAATACGTTTCGTGGGTACCCCGTATGCAAGTATTTCATAAAACAAATTAATTTACTACAATCTACTAGTTTAACTAATGAGGCCAACAAGATGTTAACTCATTAAATTTGATAGTCTAAATTTATAATACACAAAATGGTTCATTGAACCGTTTAATGGTAAAAGTTCAAAATAAGTTTTTTCGTACCAAAGAAATTATAGGTGTCTTACGTGTAATTTCTTTTATTTCATAATACAAACAGATCGGGGAATCAACGCCCCTTTTATTATCTGACGTTAATCAAAAATTTTAATTTTGGCAGCAATGACTTGTGCATACGGTAAGATCGCCTAACACCCAGGTCTTAAAGGTGAGATACCACTTACAGTTGAGATGGTTCGCATTTGATTGTTAGGAGCGGAAGTCGTCCCTTTTATTTTTCAGATTAAATTAAGGACCCAGCGGGTGGATACCAAAGGAAGATGGAACTGCCTTTTTCTTGTCTATTTAATTATTCCTAATTATTTGGAAATTCCAATTCAGCGACTCTGCTTGAAGGATTTCTTCAAAAGTTCGCAAGGGCAGATTAGGATATTTAAAATATAAACACACGCCACTTCCGAACTCAAACCTTATATTACATGCGACCTTTCGTACTTCTGCTTACTTTAATTGATAATCTAAAACTGACTAATGAAATGCGATTTCCGACGAGAATTTTTGCCAACGCTACTCTAGCCTTGAACGGGCGCCGATATTCCTGACTGATTTGTAATCGCTCCAATTGCCCTGTTGACTACTTTACAAAGTTTTCGCACCTATGATATACAATACTTACTTGTATGCTTATACTAGAAAGTTTCCTGCAAGCACACGACCTCCCATTCCCCCTGAGGCGTGTGTGAATTAAATTTTACTGTTTGTTAAATCAACAAGTCTGTAAAAATAAATGGAGTTCTTTTAATATCATAATTTTGCTATATATTTTTAAAATATTTAATTTTATGCCCTATACGAGATTCATTAAAATAGTTAACTATATTAGTCAATCTGACAATTTTACTAATAAGTAATTCACATAAAAATCGAATTTTTACAGATTAAGCAGACTTGAACCTGTAACCATTGAGCGAGGTAGACCAAGAACAACAAGATTTCCAGCAATGGAAAAGGCCATTTTGAATTAAGTGGAAGCAAATGCAAACACGAGTAGTAGAGAAATTGCTCAACACTTGCAAATAACAGATAATGTACTGGTAGGTACTATCTGAGCAATTGCTTCGACCATATCATGTGCAGAGGATACAAGTTCTCTCTCCAGATACAGATTAACTTTCAAGCATTCGTTTCTGCCAATGGTTTCTTCACAAGTGTGGCAGGATCCCGGAAAAGGTCATATACCTGGCTTAGCTGAAGTAGTTGAGGAAATTCAGATAATTAACCTTACTAACTAATTGTAATATTACAGATTTATTAAAAAATTAACGAACCTCACATAAATTAATAAAAATTAAAACAATTTCTCTTACTAATTATAATATTAAGTATAAAGAGTGTTTTATTCAAATTAATAGTAAATGTTAACGAAAATTTCATAGACCTAATAGTACAAACGTCTAAAAATGTGATTTTTTACAGTAAAACGAATTTATTAAAAAATTTATTTAAAACATAATTGTTAATATAAATTTCACTGATCAACTGTCTAGACACTTCAAACTTGATTTCAGGAAGATGCTAGATGAATTTATTAAAATTAAACGACGTTGATAAACTTGATGCTAAACCAATTATTAAAATATGTGACTTGGAAATCGGTAAGCAATATAAAATTCTAAAAATGAACGCTGTAAATACAAAATCATTTGGGAGAAGAGTAATTTCTGAATTATAAGAATTTTTACTCAACAGAATTGCAGAGAATATAACCGATATAACCGATATAAATAAGTTCAACGAAAACGATTCGGAAAATTATGCTTTAATTTATGCGGCTTCGAAAAAGTCTATAAGCCAATGGATACTTAATTGAATTTACAGATTAAACTAAATTGCTAGAACTCAGTGCAGAAAACAGATTGAATGAACTTGAGGAAAGGGAGCATTAGCCAAATAGAAGCATAAAAAGAAGTCACATTAATTTAAAAACCGAATTGTTAAGTTACCCGTGTGACAACTATTATAACAAGTATGCATGCCAGCAGTGAGATCGGTATAAAAGTTTCCAATCCCATGCTAAAAACAACCAAGACTGCATACGAAATTCTACGTGAAAATTATGAAAAGAAATGAGTTGTTTCGATAGACAAACTTAAAAGGTTCTTAAAATTGGCGAGAAAGAGCGTGACGTTAATTAAAGCATTTTTACATCAAAATAGATCGCTAAGTGTTGGTGAGAAACGTCACTATGAGTCATTATTAGGACAACTCAAGC
>JAHWXV010669804.1:0-13086 GCA_024586415.1 Phrixothrix hirtus
GGACATGCATACAAAATTATTTTGTATAAAAAAGCAAATGTGCTGTTTAATATATAACTGACACAACCTTAATTTAAACAGTTGTTATATTTAAACTCATTCATTTTTACAGCCAATGCCAATGTCCAAGACGATAAATTTTAATAACTTATAGATATTTCAAAATCAATTATTTTATAAATACTAAATTATGTTGCTAGACAATTACAGACATTATGTTGGGGTTCAATTACAATATCTAAATTGCTTCACCTTCACAAGTACAGGCCAACCATTCTAGTTTGGGCTGTGAGCTGTACTAAGCGAGACATAAGAACACAGAGCAGTAGAAACAGAGTAGCTAAAGTACAATCTCCGACACAAGTTTTCTTAATGTTTTGTGATAGTAATTTAATCTCCAATTCATGACAGACATAAGAGATACTTAAAAATGAATATGCAATTTAAATCAAGTATTAGTTATTACATTTCTGAGGTAAACCTTATGCTTACATATTCAGATTGAATTGAAATTTTTTTTTAGTAGAATCAAATAATAAAAATTTATTTTAAAGCTGAAAATTATCACATAGATCAATATTAAGTCTTCACAATGAAACTAAAATTGTGGTAAATAATATCTAATTCTTGCAAATCACAAACGACATGCATTAATTATGACTACTAAAACAATTTTAATTGTACAGTGTGGTCCATTTTTGATGAGATAAATGGATAACTTTCTTATTATTATAGATATATAGATTTGAATTATCTCTTACCGTTTTGGAATAAGAGGGCAATAGTCGAAAAATGGCGATTTTGAAATTGTTAAAAAAAATTTTATTATTTATAAGAAATTAAAATTTGATAAAACATTCTTAAGGCCCTTTTTTAAAAAAAATTCAATAATCAAAATTATATTTTTTTATAGTTAAAAACAAACGAGTTACAGGGCAAAGTTGCATTTTTTTAAATGCAAATCATAGTTGGCTATGCTTTGATTGAATTGCATATTTTTTCTGCTTTTAATAAATATATAGTTTGTCATACTTATACTCAATAATAAATTTATTATAACATTTTTTAAACTAATACACATCTATTGCTTACACAAGAACAAGAAAAATCTAGTCGGCGATGAAAAACAATTGAATTGTTTGATTTATAAACTAAAACTAAAAACTAAACACAATTACGAATGAAGAAGGCAATAGAACTTATGAATATTTTTACGAAATGAGCAATGCACACATTGAATCTTTTTGCTAAAGATCTAGTAGCATTAAGAATATGTGGTGGTTTCACTGATTGAAATGCTCTTTCTATATCTTCTAATAATTCCTCCTTGGTTGCAGACTGGTTTTGATAAATTTTGTCAGGTAAACGTGCTGGCCATGGTATATTAGTTTTTCTCTATTTATAATAATAAAAAAGTTGTCAATTTATCCCATCGAAAATGGACTGCACTGTATAATACCATTTTAGTATCTATTATGCTATTTAAATAATAGAAACAAACTGCAAATTATGATTTTTTACTTACGTTTTTGCATTTCTAGTAAATGCGTTTCAAGTACTTTTTTAATAACAGGAACTACTTTTTTGTGTCACTATATTTGCCTTATTTGCTTGAGGCACTTCTGAGGAGGCATTTTATTTAATGTGAATGAGATAAAGTAGAATATGTCATGAATTTTGTAAATTAGATATTATATTATGTCAATAGGACAATTAACAGTTCATTTGCAACATATTCTTGAGTCATAAACTGAATGAACAATATTTATTTTGAAAGACCTCAATTCTAAACTTTGCTTTTAAACGGCAATGTAAATTTAATTATACTGTTTAAAGTAAATAAATTAATACATTAGTATACTATATGCAATTAACAGAAGGGTCTAACTTTAATACATATAAACTTATTAAAAACAGTTTAATATATGTTAAACTAACAAGTAATCGTTTCATTTGAGTATAGGCAAGTTCATATGACGAACACACAATAAAAGTGAGCTCTCACTTAAGGATGATTCATTTGCCATTGCGCAACAAAACTTAAAATTCAAGTTAACTTGATCGGCCTGTACTTATAACAAATTTGAGAAATAATTTAATTTCCTCCTTTAAGTAACGGTTGTGTTGTTTGCTGTAATTGTTCTTTTTGGTTATGCTAGAGAATTGTCAGCTTTATTTTTCTTTAAAGAATAAGTGACAGGAACATTCTTGAAATAATCACAACACAACCACTGTCATAACAAATAGATTAATGCTAATTAATTTACCCATTGTTAGTCATATGAAACAATAACAAACTATCCATTAAATAATTAAAAAAAGAAAATAATTTTGACTAAAAAATTTATTTCACAAGATCTTCTTAGATGATATGTAAATAACATGATTTACAAAATATTGATTGGTTTGCTTATAAATATTATACATTTAATTTTTATTTTTTATGATATAAGACAAACACATTGATGACCATTTTCTTTTTTCTACACTTAAATGAGAAAATTAGAGCATTTAAAAAACCATCTAAAACATCATTACATATAAGAAAACAAGTTCATCAGGGTGATTTTAACATACAATAGTTACCATTACATATACAATGAAAAACTTAAACAACACATTACATTTCCAATTACTGAACCATGGTACATCCTGCTTGTAATATAAATTTTAATATGAACACTTATACTAAAGTTTGTTAGACAAGAACCTGATAAGCAAATAAACAAAGCATTATCAAAATTCTGCCTTGTTAATTGGAAGATTTTAAAATTTGATTTTTGGTGTATATTTTGTTTATTTAAAGCACCACATTATTCAATGAAAATTACAAGCACAAAAATATATTATTTAAAATTTTGCAACCATTTAAATTTAGAAATGACTTGGCAATCACAGCTTCCTGTACAGTTAAAATTTTAGTCGATATGACCCAAAATGAAAATTTCAAACATGATTAGAAATATATTTAATTAATTTATTATATTAAAAAGCAGCTTGGTCAGTAACAAATGTGTTAATGTGTGAAATAAATAAGCTCCTGAACTTGTATTAAATGCTGCCTTATAAATGTTCATACCTAACAGATTTCAATAAAGAAATTGAAACATCACACTTCAATTCCTAATTAAACATCAAAACAGCTTAATATTTGAAAAATATTAACATTTAGATAGTTTTAGAGTGTTTCCAACTAATATTTCAAATTAATGTATTTAAAAGAATTCTAGTCATCAATGTATTATACAGATTTACTAAACATTTATGAAATGTTTCAAAATTATTTTAAATCAATTTAAATACATTAACTATTTAATACTAATTTTATGCCTTGGTTTCAATTAATAAACTTTTATAAATAAAAACAAATACATGATCTGTAAAAATATAAATTATTTAAAAAAAGAAACTTCTTATACTTTAAAATTTAAATGCAATTTATATAATAAAATATTTTAAAATATAAAATTAGTTTAATTTACACTCAATATCACATAAAACTCTTACAATAAACTAAATTAATAAGGTAGATGACTCTTTCAATGAAGATTTGATATACATACATAAAAAAGTAGACTTGTTAAACTAATTTCTCAAATAGATATATCTAATATTATTTTATTTTTAATTTTGAAATGCTCAATTCAACCCATTTGTTTAAAATTTACAGCAACAAATTAAATTACCTAAATAACTTTTTAGGGTAAAAATACATTAGCAATAAGAAAAATAGAAGACACCAAGTAACACTATTTTATTATTGAGAATGTAACTGAATAACATGTTCACTTGTGGCCTCTAAAGAAAAATAAAAATGCACACCATTTATTTCAAGATGCTAAAAAAATGGGTTTTACTGTATTACATGTCTATAGAATAAGATTTGAATGGTAATGGTTAAGTTATTCCATTATTAGAAATTTCCAAACTTGACCCTTTTCGGAAGTTTGAATAATATTTTGGTTGGTGAACTTATGCATAGCGCTTTTAGGATAAATGAAAGAGAATTTTAGTATTGATTTTCTATGTTATCGACAGTTTCATATATCAAATAATGCCTAAAATGTGTCAACTAACAGCAACAAAGTGCAGAAAGTTATTCATTTGAATTCACAAGATACAATAAGTGCAATAGCAAAATAGTGTACATAAGGTGCAGTATGGTACATTATTATACATTAATGCAGAATTAGCTTTTATATTAATAAAAAAATGGTTAAAAATGTACAGCAAGAATTAGAAGTCTGTGTACTCTCTAATATTAACACCCACTCCTTTTAAAAAAGTAGATGAGTTGATAGAATACATTGTTCTTGTATTACAATCATTCTTAACCTAGTAGCACTAACTAGTGTTGAAATTACGCCATCATGTGTGTGTGAGTATTTCTCTTACTATGTATTATTTTCCCGCTAATTCATATTTTGACTTTAAAAAAAATAGACTTATCAAGTGATTGTTTTTTAAATGTTAATATTGGTAATGGACAATAAAAATATTAATAAACAGTAAAGTTGTCAAAAAAACCATATTTAAAACATTATAAAATTAGGATTTATTTAATCTTATTTACAAATTTCCTCTTTAAAAGTATAAATATGATGTTATTTTATGCAACCAAAATAAATAATTATGCACAAAATATAAAAATATACACTTTACCAGCACAAGACCTCATACAATGAGAGAAATTCTCACATTACCAAATTGGGTTGGAAACACTTAATTATTTGCTTTCATTTTAACTGGAGGAGTTTTACGAATCATTAACAGATGTTTCAAAAGTCAACTAGATGAAATGACAAATTCTTATGATGTATAATTTTTATGTAACAGTTATTTCAAGGGTGTGAGCAAAATGCTCATATAGAGTGCTACTGGGTTAATAAAAATGTCATATGTGGCACTTCAAAAACAGCTGTTAAGAGGACTCGCCTTCTAATGCTTTTGTAAGGTTATATCGATTCAAGTAAATCTCATTTTTAACTGTATGTGCACTTATTGTTCTTGGCTGCACATCAACAAAAACCAATTTTTAAAATATATTGCATTGGCCCCAATTGCTAAAAGAAGTATTGACGGTACGCATTACACATTTTTTTAAAATTTTGAACTTGGTTTAAACTATATTTAACTGCGCCTTTAAATAATTATCTGCATGATACTAAATAACAAGATATTAATTTTTAAAAGGTAATATCATTTTTCAAATAATTTTTAAAAAATGGTGAGGTAGCCCAACTTCCTCGCTTACAACTTTTATACTGTAAAATAGCTTAACAGAACAGAATAAAATTATTGAAATATCTTGTTGCCAAACAACTGACAACCTGACATTTCTGCATGAATGAGAGGCAGATGTCACATTATAACTATTTTCTGGTTATGCACAATAATACCAGCACTAGACAATTAACAACTAGGAAAACGTTTTTAACATTTATTCTATATGGAAATGTAAGTTAAAGTGTTCACAGAATATGTATTATTTTCAAAGACCAATGTGCTTATGCTTTTATAACATGGCAACAAGCTAGTTCTTCAAAAGCAATATATTTATCATACTGTAAGAATTTTGTAGTACGTATTTTTAAGTTGAAAGTGAAACACAAATATGTAACAAAGAGTGAAAAAACTGTCGATTTCAACAAACCACAAACTTTTGATTAGTATACAAAAAAGGGGGCATCTACCACCGTATTATCTATTATTCATAATAAATGTCATTTAAACCAATTTACACACTTGTAACTTTGTTTTAATAGTACATTGCCATAAAGTTTGATAATTACCCAAGAGCTAAGGCTACAATCATAAAAGAATGGCACAACTTAGTATTATGCATGCCAAAAAGGATAGGAATAACAATAAAGTATTGTGAAAAATTAAATAAATATATTATTTACCATTGCATTTAATTTATTGAAATTGCTTTCTGTTAAATATAATTAAAAGAACTGTATGGTGTCTTAAGATTTGACGAGGTTTGTGCGTTAAATATATAACATGTCTAATCAAAATCAAGCTAAGAATACACTATTATTAAAGCCAAGGGGTAATTCTTATTATAGTATTTAAAACGCTTTGCAAGATGCATCTGACTAATTAAATCATTGCAGGCAGAATTTCTTATTTGTTTTTGTATAAATATGATTGTATGAATAAAATCTAGCCATTGATTAATTCAGTCAATATAAACAAAAAATGTAAAAGCATATTATTTCGCCAAAGTAATATACGAAGTAATGTTTGGCAATGGTTTATTTGATTTCATAAACATCAATTAGATAAATGTCATTACATAAATAAGTCTACCTTTTATAAACATTTGTTAATATACCTTGGAAAATCTTAGTATAAACAGTTATAATACTAATATTAATAATATGTAGTAGAGAATGTCGTTATTAGAAAATTCAAGTAATTATGCAATTCTGAATAAATGTTATTCTGCTGCCTTATTATTCATAAATATATTATATTCATTAATAGTTTTATCTTAGTTTGCATGTTAATTTGCATTTATAAAATTCTCTAAAATGAAATTTTGAATTTTAATGTATTATAGTTAGAAAAAATCTACATAATTTAAAATGGTAGTTTTTGCAAAACGTTTTAGCAGTAAGTTAAACAAACATGTCCACAGCATAAGGAAGGAATTTTAATTACTTAAATATATGTTTTTAAAAATGTACGTTTGGAACCTGAATTAGAAATCATAAATTTTGTACACATGCATGATCATTTTTTAAATGTTACCATTAAAAAATTTTCAAATTTTTGTGGTCAGAGCAAGCTATTTAAAAGAACAAGTTATTCAGTTATACCCTGTATTTTAAACAGAAGTCTACAATATATGTTGTTTTGAAATAAAATAACATTAATCTTGCCTGTATTCTTCTAACAAATATGAATACCAGATAAGCAACACAAAATATGTATGTGTATAAACAAATCTACATTTTTATCACAAATTTTATTTAAACATACATGTACCTATAATTTATAACAAAAAGAAATAAACATACATCTTCTATTACTTCTTACATTTCGTGCATGTATATAAACTAGCTAAAATTATTGTCAAAAATTACAAAACAATTCAAATTTTCTAATATTTTTTAAATAATATATTATTTTGTTTGGCCATTTACATTAATTAAAAGTTCATATTCTTTGATTATATTGTGCGAGTCTTCCAATCCTTTATAACAAATAACGGAACTACTCAGAAAACATTTAATATTATAGACTTTTAGAAAGTCTGCTAATAATAAAACGAATTATGAAATCTGATGCAAAATGGAAAATATTGATTTGAAGAACAAAAGGAAGCCCAAATTAACAGTTTTCGAATAACTTCAATTAGCTCCAATTGAAAGCTCAAAATATGTCAATTTCCTTTATGTATAAATATAAAACTTAATTTGGACCAGATGCTATAGTATATTTGAAAATGGCTAATATAACTATTTTGATTATAAAAATCAAAAACACAGACACTTAGAAATTTTAAGTTAGATAGGACTAAGTATAATGATACATTTATATGTATAAGTATGTATGTATATATAATAAAGGAATGGGAAAAGTTGCAGTGATTGCCTCTGTTTGAATATAAAAAAATTGCATGATAATATATATATCAAAAACTCTAACTTTTATCATAATTTTAGGAATGTGCGTAATTGGAAGTTTTGAATAGAACAAAATGGTTTCAAAATAGAAAAAATTATATATAAATGTATCTACCTTAAAATATAGGAAATAATAAATAAGGCAATCACAATAAACATAATCTAATATATGGCACAACAATGTATACTAAAGAACCACAAAAACTAGATAATGACTAATACATCAAATATATGAAGGTGAATTAAGAATTATTACACAGACATGAAGCAGAATATACAGCAAACTGAAAGCTTTCAATAAAAAATAATTATAAAATGTATGTTAAAATTAATATTCATAGAGAAAAATAAATTAAAAATAAGGAATTACCCTGTGTAGTTTTTAAATTTAAAAAAAGTATTTTTTTTATCATAAGTTCTTTATTGTCTCAAAATAAAGTGGCATTTATGATATATAAATGCATAATTGCTATTGCACCATGACATGAGTTTTGTAGGGCAATGTAAACAAAAATTATGGAAGATAAGAAGAACGTGTACATTTATAATGTACTAAAACACGGTCCCTTTTGTTTGATCACAAATTGGGAATAATATAAATTTGACTATATCATAAATTATAACAAAAATATTTGGCACAGAAAATTTGAATGTTTATAAAATGTCAAAACAAGTATTTTGAAAGAAAAATAAATAACTACTAATGTCATTTTAAAAAATTTAAAAATAATAACATAAATCACATTTTTTACACTTTGCAACAGCATTAGTTATAAAAATATTTTCTATAATAATTTTATTATTACATTAAAATTCAAAATGTACTAGTATGATTAACAAAGTTACTATTGCTGTTGCATTTCTAAACAATACATTAAAAAATATACAACATTAACAAAATTACTGCACAAAACATATACTTTTTAAGTAAAATAAGGAATAAATAGCATTAACAGACTAAAAAATGTCACATCTTTTAAGTAAAGAGATTTGTTTTATACAAATAACAAAATATATGAAAACTATTAAAATACAAAGTTAAGTTTGTAAATAAATGGTCCACAAAATTGTATGTGGAAATATATAAAAGACCACCTTATTTTGAACCTTCATAATACATTTATTCGGATAATTTTGGTTTTTTACTTTGGCTCTCCATTTCGGCATCCTCTTCTTTGACATTAATCAATTCTGCTTGTTCCAACTCCATATCATCATCAGCCACAGGCTCCAAAACACTTTTTTTATGTTGTCCATCAGCAGTACCCTCAACATGCAATTCCTGTGTTTCTGACTTTTCGCCATTATCTGTTATTTCTGCTTTTGTTATTGAATCAAGGGGATCCTCAGAAATGGGAGCATTTTCATGGGTATCAGAAATTACTTTTGAATCAGCAATATCAAGAGGATCAGTACTTTCGCCATTATTAAGGCAAGGTTTTAGGAAATTGTGGTCTTTTGCAGAAACATTTGTAATGTTTAATGGATCATCAGAGACAAATTCAATTGGTTTTTCAGACTGTTTGTCATTGTTGGCCGTAACTTCTTTAGATATATCAATTTCATCAGTTTTTGTCTCAATAACATTAGTGGTCAGATTTGTATCTGTAACATTGGAAACACCTGGTTCCAAATTAATTGCAAAAAGATCAGGCTCACTGACATTAATACTAATCATATCAGTGGTTGTGGTACTGCTCACCTCTGAACTAGTCACATCAGGTTCAGAGGAGGAGCCATTTTCAGAATGGTATTCATCTTTATCAGGTGGTGTGATATCAGGTAAAGAATGCTTTGCAGAGGAGCGTAAATTATAACGTGGATTTTTTGGTGGTCTAGGTGCACGTGTTCGTTTTGGATTACGTGGCGTACTCATCTTGGTTGTTTAAAACTACAGAATTGACTATTAGATGTGATAAAAAGCTGTCTTCTTTAATTTTAATTGAACCTACAAAAATAAACAAAATTTTAACAAAAACACTTTTAAATTGGTTGAGTTAATTAAGCTTTTATTAATAACACGATATTGTATATTATTGATACAGGTCAGCTCACCATCATAACCCATTAGAAGTATCTAGAAAATGAACAAAGGAATTAAAGTCAAACTTTGAAAATTATTTTATGTTGTATGTTCTATCTATTAAAAATGTTTTCAAGATAGTCACACTTCTGATGATACCAAAAATTGCCCACTAACTTTGATATTTTAAATGGAACATTCCCATTTTTATTTCATATTCCAATTCTACATTAAATTTAATGTACTTTTGTGTAAAAGGTATTTGCTTACTTTTTAACCATTTTTGAGGAAAAATATTTTCATTGTTCAGGGGCCAAAATTGCATGTTCAATAAAAATTAATATCTCTAAACTGGAAAAAGGCACAATTATGAAACTTTTAAAGATCGACAATGTGTTAATGTGGTATTGTCACTGCATAAATACTTTTTTAAAATTCCATCAGGCAATTGCCAAAAGGTTAATTTTTGTAAATGGGACTTGTATCCTTTTGTTATCATGTTCAACAGAGAATTAAATCCATTTTCAATCCATATAAGCTGTCCCTATACCTAAATGCAATAGTTTTTGAGTTATTTTTCATTTCTCGTCAAGAATTTCACACCTTTAATATGGCAGTTGGTTTTGAATTATAAACAAAACTCAAATTGTACAATAACAGCAAGATAAGAGAATAAAAATTAAAATGTATAAGATTTGTACAAAGTGTCCACCTTCAACTTCAAAGCACTTTAAAACTCTTATATTGACAAGAAATAGTAGTTGTTCTTATTTCAACTGGGTCCAATGCTTTAAGTGCAGTTATTATTTGAACTTGCAACTGTTTCCTAGATGTAACTTGGAATTTCGTACACCTCTATATTAATCCTTCCCTATAGATAAAAATCCAAGGCGTTAAATCCAGGGCTCTTAGTGGACCAGACCAGGGACCAAGATATCAGATGCATTTGTCTTCAAACATCCCATTCAATTGATTACATACTACAGAATTGCAGTGACCTGAAGCATCATCTAGTTGATACCAGGATATTGTTAATTTTACATAGGGTAATTCACTCAGAAAATCTTGCACCTGGTTTCTTAATGTGCTTAAATATCTTTGGACATCTAAGTTTTCATTGTAAATATTAATGTAGCAAGTATCACCTTAAAAATAGCCTTTCCTGCACGCATGCGGATTTACTTGAGACCGATTGTGCCAATTATAACAATTAATAATTTCTTCTTTATAAAATTTCAATTTTCTCTCCAAATTACTTTTATGAGAAAATCTTGATCTTCTTGAATTTTAAGCAGCATCGTTTCACATTTAATCCAACTGGCTGGATCTTCAATATTTAATGCTGGGATGGTAGTAAATTTAGAGTTGTACATTTTATGTGTTTATAGTACTCTTTGGATGAGAGTGTACAAAATCCCAAGATCTTTTTCAGCAGAACAAATAGAAGTCCTTTCATAGGTATCAAGGTAAACCAAGAGTATTATTTTGGTCTTTGGATGTTGCAGGCTTCAACACTCTACACAGCTTCTATATTCGATCATAGATTTTAAAATTCTTTTCAATTCTTGTAAGTTGTTTATCAGTTGTGGGTGGTATAAATAGGAATATCTTTCATTAAATGTCCTACAAGCTCTCCATATTAATCTGTCATATTCTCCATGAATGCAAAATAAATTTAACATGGCTGAGTTAGTGTATTCAATTTCATGTAATGCAACAGCAAAACCAGGGAGGAGGTACCAAATACAAAATCAAATATCAAAAAAAATTAAGCACAATTCCAAAACACCTACAATAATAATGACTAACTAGTTTTTACAATATTTACTAATAAATTAACAGTTCAACAGTAAATTTGTTTATAATTTAAAGCCAACTGCCATGTCAAGTTCGTTTGCAACAAAAGAAACGGCAAATAACTCAAAAACTATTACATCAGATATAGGGGTGCTTGATATGGATTGAAAAAGAATTTAATTTCCTAATTAATGTGATAAAAACATACAAATCCTATTCAAAAAAATTAACTTTTTGGCAATTTTCTGATAAAGAGGCTGCAGTGTCTCTCCCCTTTCATTGGTTTTAACAAAGTATTTATGCTGTGACATACCACATTTTCACATGGTTAATTTTTAAGTTTCATAACTGTGCCACCTTTTTCCAGTTTAGGGATAGTAATTTTTATTGAACATTCCAGTTTGGTCTCTATACAACAAAAATACTTTTGTTTTTAGAAGTAAAAGTTAGATGAATACTTTTTACAGAGAAGTACATTAAATTTGATGTAGAATTAGAATATGAAATAAAAATGAGAACGATCCATTTAACAAAGTTAGTGGCAATTTCCGGTATTACTGGAAGTGATGACATCTTAAAAATATTTTTAATAGATAGAACATATAAAATAATTTTCGAAAATTTGACTTTAATTTCTTTGTTCATTTTCTAAATACTTCTAATAGGCTATGATGGTTTAACACCCTGTATATTGATTGTAAATAACATAAAGTTTAATCTTTGTAGACATCAAAGATATCTTAATTTTTAAGTTTTAAAATAAACTAAAATGCAACTTTTTCAATAATATTTTTTAAAGACATCGACAATATAAAGGATACAAGGAAAAAATGACGAAATTGCGAATTTGAGATAAATACATGAAAATATAGAAAAATAGATAGTTTTGCATGCACTATAGTCTGTCTTTTAATTTGGAGGAGTAAAATTTGAAAGCCAGATACAGAATAGAAAATGTTCAGTATCTGAGTAATTTTTGATGATAAATTTAAATTTTATAGTAATCAACATTACACTAAATGTTCTGCATAACGAAGTAAGTACATTTTAACACATTAGGTAACCAGTTATAAGAATCAGGATAAATCACCAAACAAAAACTAAAATTTTTAGATTAATGTACTTTATATAAAATTATCATAATTCATTCAATTTTGATAATTTAATTCAGTTTCAGAATATTTACCATTCAACACACATTTAAATAAATCATGTAGGTAGACATAGTTTAATATGCGACAATGAAAATCAAAAGAATTAAATAACAAATAAATTAAGATTAATATTTAATTAAAGGTGGATTTCTAATCAATTTTATGGTTTTATTATAATATTGAAGTAATCGAGTAAAAATAAATTATAACACACAATCTAATAAATTCATAAGAATATAAATTCTATATATGTACCTAATCTTGTTTACATTTCCGAAAATTCACAAAGTATTGTAACAAAAATTAGAAACAGTAAATGGACAATTCTAGAATCATCTAGAATGTTTTCTTTGTAATAAAATAGATGATGTAATTCGTAAATGACTCATTGCAGTAATTTATGTCTGTCAATTCAATTAGGTCAGCAATGAGTCATAGCATTACATCATTATTTTAGGTAATATTCTTGGATGTT
>JAHWXV010669825.1:0-15173 GCA_024586415.1 Phrixothrix hirtus
ATATATATATATATATATATATATATATATATATATATATATATTTATACAGGGTTGTTTTGAAATAGTTGCTGAAACGAAAATAGCAACTCTACGTATTTGAAGAGATACATTTTTTAGGTTATTAAATACCATTAAGCCCTTTTTTAAAAATTTTACAAATGAAGACATTTTAGGAACTGCTAGCATTGGTCACTTAATTAATCCGTAAGATGCTCAAGAAACCTACGAATGTATTTGCTGATATAACAAATTAAAATAACATATCGAATTTGGTTGTGTATTTATTAATAAATGGTTGCTTAACCTGAAGGTCATTTAATTTTTATTTATTAGCGCGACACCTAACTTAGATATTGAATTTCAACAACCAATTTCTGCTTAACACTTGACCTTAGAATACTTATGTCCCATTTTATCTTTTGTTAACAGCTGGTAGATTAAAGGATACGGAATTTTCTTATTTAAATGAAAATTAAAAATAATTTCCATTGTGATTTAATGTTATTTTGTATTGGCGTGAGAAACAGGTTAACATGCCGTATATAACCTATTACCATGTGCATATGTGTAATGCTTTTTGAATTTATAAACGCTAAGAATTCTTTAAAAATAACTGAAATAATTTAGAACATATTAATTATTTTTTGCTACCGCCACTATTTGCTTGTTGTAAAAGCGTACGTACAAAAACCACACAAACTGTTGAATAGTTTAAGAAAGTGCATAACAACTAAGAAAATCTAAAAGATCTTATTACCGGTCAAGAGAAAATGTAGTTTTATTTATTTAATAACGCTTTTAATTCAGAAATAATGAAAAGCAAATTAATTCTATGAAATAAGACGTATTTTCTCTTGTAAGCGGTAATAGTTTTGCTAACGAAGATTTTTCCATTTTTTGATAAATTTTACTTCCACAAAAACAGCCAAATTTAATTCAATAACAGAATCTATTTTTTTTTATTAATTTCAATTACCCTGAATGTTTACCAATACATGGCGTTGCCCGTTTACATTGAACTGGAATAAACTGTAACATGTGCAATATTGGAATAAACTTAGATGAAACTTCTGACTATAAATATTGCCAATCAGGGGTTCTTAAAAAGTCTTATAAGAATTTTCTAAATTCGATTGTGCCTAAATTAAAGCTATTTAATTTTTTTTATTATTTTATTGTGAGTATATGGGACCTAAAGAATACATAGTTAAAATTACTTAAACTATCTCAAAGCAACCCTGTATTTCTAGTTTTTCTATTATTGACTGACGTTCTTTAAGATGCTTAACAGAATGTAAGGATTATTTTTACGCTGCTGGTCACAACTGCTCTTATTTAGCTTGTTTTATGGTATTGAGGTTGAGTTCATATTTTAAAAATGCCACATTTTCGATAATTTTCGTGATTTTTATTTTTACCTTGAAAGTTACTATTTTAATTACTTAAAATATCTACTTTCTTTGTTTAATTAGGTTCAATTATCAAGACAGAATGTGTTTTAGTCATTTATTTTAATCAATTAAAATGGCGAGTTAATATCTTCTTAAATCTAAGTTCACCTATTTCTAATTTCAAATCTACGTAAAATATTTATAGTTTCTATTCTATTTATATACAGGAATTCGTATTGAAATTCGAATTCTTTGACTTTTGGTTTGTCTTACGAACTTCTAGATGGTCGTTTTAATGTAACTTAACTTTAGCGTCACGTGTGGGGGTGCTAGTGTTTAATTTTGCAAAATGATTTACGGCGCGCGTTATTTAACCGTCCAAATTTGTTGTTCAAAATGTAATAATGTTGTTATTATTGTCACGGATCGTGTTGTGTTTCGGACGTTGAAACCCGAATTCGTTGCTATACCCCAGGTAGGTCTAATTCTAATTTATTTTAAATAATTTTTAACTTGATTGTTAATTTGTCTGATACGATTTTAAACAATTACCTCACGTGGAGATTTTGCTACGGTTCAATTTCTTTCCATAGAATCCAACTTATAATTCGGAGGCTAAGTTCTTTCGTTGCAGACGCTTAGGAAACGGTGGACGCCGGTTTCAAAGGACTTTCCCTTTCTTCTTGGCAACGGGGAGGTCGTGATAAGACTTTGAAGCTGGTTCGGTGCAACTAATCTCCAAATACAATATGACGTGCATGGGGAGATCGTGGTATAGCTTTCTGGTGAACTAATCTCCCAAGGCAGGCTGTGCTCTCGGAGATCGTAGTATATTATTTGAAGATGGTTTTGGTGAACTAATTTCCCAATGCAATAGTGTACGGGGAGAAACGTAGAATAGCTCTGTCTTTGGATTAGTTTCGGTCTGATATTTATACAATGAGTATCGGTGGTGGGAAACTCTCTAATTGCTTCCCCTGAATGTGTTCATGCACTTTCATATTTTGAAAATTTATTTCTTATTTTTGAACTAGCCTAAAAGTTACGCTCTCGCTGGCTGAGTATATTGTCAAATATTTGTTGAGATTCATTATTCTTCAATGGGAAACAATTAATTCAGTATAACTAAAAGACTCAAAACCTAATTTCCCAAAATGTTTATTGTGTATATTTAATTAAACCTATATATGTTTCCGTCACAAATTATTTAAAATATACACCCTGATGATGGTCTTATAATTTGTGACTAAAACATATGTTGAAACAAGTTTCATGTTACACGTTTAAAATATACACCCTGATGATGATCTTATAATTTGTAACCGAAACATATGTAGGTTTAATTAAATTTACACAATAAACTTTTTGGGAATTTATCAGTTATTTATGTAACACTGTTACATGCACTTTGCGCTTGTGTGAATATTTATTAAAATTTTAGTTTTAAAAATTACACTTACAATTTCGGTTTCAAATATATACTTTTTGCGCGTACCTCGTACGTTATTCAGTTTTTATGTACTATATATAGCAAAGTTATTATTTTTATTAATTATAGATTGCATTTGCAGTTGTGTTTATTATCCTCTTTGATTATACTTTTACGATTCACCTCGTAAGTTATTTCATTTATTTTTCAGTTTTAATTGATTCGATGTAGTATGTTAATGGGAAAATTTGTTTAGCACGTGTGAGGTGTGCATGTTGGGGATAAGGACCGATATGGTGATGGGAGGAGAGCTCGATGCGGTGGTTGCGAACAGACGTCTTCGAAGCGACTGTTTGATTTCTTGTCGCTCGTCTTATGCGATATTAATTAACGCAAAACGTTAATATGTTGCTGTTTCAAAAGGTACATAGCATTCTTCATGTTATGCCTAAAGTGAATTAGTTTTTTATTGATGCTTTTTTGTTACAAGAGCAGCAGGAGGCGCTTATGGTAGCAAATTTAGTGCTAATTTATATTGATCAGTTCGCACACCATGAAGACCATGACAGTTATTGTCACTAATGTACACCGTAGCGTTTATTAATTTTTTTTGGTAATAATTAAAGTCTATAAGAAAATACGTTTCCAAATTCTGAGATTTTCATGTTGTATGACCGAACTTCAAGTCAATTATCAGACAAGATATACATATTTGTCATACATTTCGTTCATGTATTGAGAAGGAAGCTACAAGCTTAATGTGTTCCACTGTTGAGGGCCTTGATAACCTTTTGGTATGCCCGTTGCGAGTTCTGTAGACGTCCTCCAACATTCTTTCCTATACAATTGATGAATTTTAGATTTCGTAATCAGTTTTTCAAAGGTGCAGTTTTGGTGATATTTGTGGAATTTGTCCTGACATTGATTTATTAAATTTACATAACGTAATTATTATTTTGTTTTGGTTTCTTTTATGTAGATATGGAGCCCGGGATTCGCTTTTTTCATGCAAAAGGATTGAATTGGGAACTGCGTCATCTGGAATCAACATTTATTGTAAGTAACAAATTTTTCCTTGTAAACTGTTGGATGTAGGGTAATCCAGGTAGCTATCGGACACAGGGTAGCTATTAGACACTCCGTGTTGTATTGATAATAATAAGAGTTGCACTTACTTTAATATCACAAAAAATTATAGGGAGCACTACTAACATATATGTACTATGTTCATAACGTTATATGTTTTTCCGGAAATTTCTTCCAATTCTAGAAAAAGTACTGTGAAAGTTGCAAGCGTGTGATTTTGCTGTGATACTTATTCTTTTGATAAGAGGAAGGATAAAAATAAAGTTATAAATTAAGGTACATAGTTTATAATTTAAATAATGCGATAATGAGTATATTGGTTATAAAGGTATAATTTAGTAATGTGGCGTGAATTGTGATGTAAATATAGGTTAAATACATATTAGTGAAATGTCCAATAACTAAATCAATTTGAAGCATTTTTCAGATATTGGACAGGTGTCCCATAACTAAGATGTAGTTTCCTTTTTAAATTTGAAGTGTATTTAAATAATCCGAAGAAAATATACCCACCGGTATAAATTTTATTGGCTAATTACTTACTAGTAATGGAACACATTGCCAATAACTAAGATGGCATGTGTCCCATAACTAAAAAAAATATAGATTGAAAATGCCAAAAGAAAGGAAATTACACTGCTGCTAACATTAAGCAGGCAATTGACTTAGTTAGAAGTAAATTATTGTCATTAAGAGCTGCAGCAAAACAATACAGACTACTAAATCGATTGGAGTTTAAATTAAAAAATCCGGGGCATAAAGGGGGTCCTTCTCCTGTATTAACACAAACTGAAAAATTATCTGTAGAGGGTAGGTTTTATAAGTATAACTTACTATAATTTACAATTACATGTCTAAGATTTATTTGAATAGTTTTAAATTAAAATGTGTTTAATCAAGGTCAATAATAGAACTTGCCGAAAGAGATTTTCCGAGAAAAAAGGATTACATAATTAAGAGTATCCAGTGATTTTTAAATGATAAACCATGGCCTATCTTATTTAAGAGTAACCGTCCAGGAAACTACTGGTTTAAAGTAGTTTACTATCCTCCAATAATTATTAAAATTAATAGTATATTTATAGGCGTTTTCAAGAAGATATTCATCTATAGCACAAAAGCTAGCGAAGCTGTAAGTAACGCTAGTTCTTATGTTTCTGAGGCAGATATTAGAAAATAGTTTTAAGCTATCGATAGCTATTTAGAATTAAACGGTATTAGAATAGTTATGGAAGACCCTTCCCGGATTTACAATGGCGACCACACATCATTTCAAATATGCCTTAATACAGGAAAAGCATTTGCTAGTAAAGGAGCCAAAACGCTTACAGTATTGATAGAGGATCCCTGTGCGAGCCTTAAGCTACGGGATTAATTTATTATTCTGTCTACTACAAAAAAATATGTTATTTATATATTGAAAACAAACGAATTAATTTTTTAAACTTAAAGAAATCAGCAATGCTTTATAAAAGTCTGAGCGCTGTCATGCTGCACACGCGTGCACTAGCCTCGACACTAGCCTCCGAACAAGGTACCGAACAATCCCCAAAAGCTAATATAACGGCAATGTTTTTGTTTTCTGCCAGTGGTGCTTCCTGCTCTCCTATGATCATCTACTCATACAAAAGGATACCCAAGAAAATAAGTTCCATCATTAATCCATCTTGAGGAATAGGAAGATGTGACAACGGATGGATTCCAGCCGATGTTTTTTATGATTACATAAAAAATAAATTCTACCCATATGTTGTCTTATTTTTGGATAGACATAAATCACACTTAAGTTATGAGTTAAGTGTATTATGCAGTTAGCTTAAAATTGAAATTATGGCATTATATCCAAATGCTACACGAATTTTATAACCTTGTGACGTGACTTAGCGATTTTTAGGCCGATTAAAATAGCATGGAGAAAAGTTGTTAGGGAGTTTTATAAAACAAACTCCAATCACATCCTAAGCAAAATGTCTTTTGCCCCTCATCGAAAAAATCATGAATAACCACATTAATCATACCACGGTGGTTTTGAAGCTTGTGGTTTATTCCCATTTGACCCTAATAGGATTGATTATTCAAAATGCCTAGGAAAACGTAAAATTACCGATTGTTATAGCACGAAAACTATTGAGGAAAATAACGCGATTATGGCTTATAAAACATTTTTATTATTGGTTATTAATGGTTCAGTGATAGAAAAATTCAAAAATTTACATAAGATTTTGGACCACGGAAGTTTAAATGATGAATTTGTTGCATTATATAATATGTGGAAATATTTTGAAGGGCAAATGGTAGTAGAAGAAAATAATGAAAGCATTGTATCTTTAGGTGATGCAGCACATTTTGTTGAATAGAAGAAGGTCCTAGAACTAAATGAATTAAACAATTTACATATTACAAATCATGAAAATGATATTACTGCAGGTAATAAAATAAATATAATTCAAAATATTATTATAAAGGATGGAATTGCTACTAAAAGTTGTGAACAGATACAAAATAATTCTCAAATATGTTTATCAGAAATTACAAATACACCATCGACAGGCAATAATTCTTTAATTGAATATCTTATCAAAAGAAGACGCAGCGAAAAGGAAAAATAAGAAAAACGTAGAACATCTTTAATTTACAATTTCTCCTAGAGAATACCAAGAAATGTTTGAAAAGAAACGCAACTTAAAAGAAGAAAAAGGGAAAATTAAACAAGAACGGAAGAGAAAATAAGGAGAATCGAAACTGACAAAAAATATGACAAAGAAAAATCATGAATTAGAAGTGATAGAAATTTTGCAAAACTGCCAGATTTTTTTAATGTCTCTTGGTATCAAATTTATTAGATAGATGTGACGAGTGCAGTAATGTTTATCATCATTCCTGCACACCAAAAAGGTATAAGAAAATTTTCCTGAAACAGATGACGGGGATATCTTTTTCTGTCACAATTGCTATTAAGAAGATAGTGAAGAAAGCGCTGCTAATAATTGTGACGATGCTAGTGATGCAGATGATGTTGATATGTTATATAACATGAAAAAACATTCTACAATAATTAGCTGTAAAAATCTTAATTACTGTATTGTTTTCAGTACCACTAAGGTTATCATAATTAATGTTAAATTCTATTTCTATTAGTGTATAAAACATGCAAAAAAAGTAAAATTTAATAATGTTTAGTGTTTCCAGCTTTATAGAAAATATCTGTTTTTGCTTAAGTGTTATTGGCATTTTATTCAACTAAATTGTTTTAATAAGAAGGTACTATCTGATTTTATTTATTTTTAATAGTGTCCAATAACTATTCCAAAAGCATGTTCAATATCTAGTAAAAGTGTCCAATGACTAGTATTTTGCTACAATTGATAAAAATTTGTTCATAACTTCCTTTTACTAGGTGATTATCACAAAATAACATTCAATCAATATATTACAATAATAAAGCTATTGATTGTGTTTTACTCATTTTCAGGTCTCTCAATTACATTTTTCTGTAATGTGAGAAAAATATAAAATCCCTTAAGTGTCCAATAACTACCAGGTTTACACTATGATTCAAAAAAGAAATGTAATTTTATAAATATTGCCTGGTTATTTAACAATTTCCAATTTAGTATCATTAAGTCACTAATGTGTGAAGAAATTATTTATTCAATTGTTTATTGTATTAACAATTGTGTACTGTGATAAAGTGTTGTACTCTCTATAACTGCCGTTTGTTTCGATTAAATTACGTATTTTCAAACTGCTAATTTTTTTTATGTTATATAAGAATTCTATCATTTTAATTTTCAGGACAAGTCATTTTATACGTCAAGTGTCTTCTGACAACCTGCTTAACCGATGTATTGGAGCCCTTGGTTTTAATAAGAGAATTATTTACCAGCATCAAGTTTCACCATGTGTAACCCCACATATTGAGCTAGCATCTCCTGAGTCGATCAGTGTAAATTGCACTGAAATGTTAAACAACTGTAACAACACGTATTAATTTTCAGAAATTAATTGGTAATAAGAATGTCTTTCAAATTCTCTTTTTTTTGCTCGCGATTCACACTTTAATTTAGCACACTCGAACTGTTTCACTTTTACTTCGCGAAAATTAGCTTTAAACATTATAACAAATTGGATTTATTGTTTATTTGGCGAATTTGTACTTTCGGGCTAGAAGCAAATTATTCACATATTTAAAAAATATTAACGAAATTCAGGAATGTGGCTTTTAAAAGCTCAGAATTCATCACAAACTAATAGCAACATGGATTTTACAAAGGAAGATCTATATTAGAATTTATTTATTTTTACTGATTATGTTACGAATTACACTGAACATGACTCAAATGTGAATTGTTAATTCACAGATTTTAGTAAATCATTCGACAAGGTTCAAGTCGTAATTCACGGGAAGTAGGTAGCACATTAAACATTATTAGTGTTGAATCAGGTGTTCACCAAGGTTGTTACTTGGGTCCATTCCTTCTTCTATTGTATATTAATGACCTTGTTCGCGTTTTTGAAAATTGCCGTTTTTTTGCTTTACTCTGATGACCTGAAAATATACTCAGTGATGTAGAAATTGTAACACCAAAAATGGGTTGGAATGTCCGGATAAAATTTAGTAGGAATATTCACCTATGTTATAGTAATAAATGATCAAAATCTGGGAGGAAAATCTTTATTAGTTAAACAAAATTTTATAATAACTGTTAATAATGTGTGGCGCGGCCTCACTGATTTACACATTCCTTTACACGTCGAGGGATTGATTGAATGAGGTGGTTTATCTCGTCTTGGGGCATTGCCTCCCATGCAATCTGTACCTCATGTCTCAAGGCCTCCAAAGCCAAAGGAGGACGCTGCAAATTTCGCAACCTTCTACCCATTATGTCCCATACATGTTCAATGGGAGAAAGATCTGGAGATTTTGGAAGCCAGGGCAAAAGATTGGTCTAGGCCTGCTCAATGAAGTTCAAGGAAAACCTTGCTACACGTGAACGTGCATTATATTGCTGGAATAATGGATCTTCGAGTTCTTGTAAGTATGGCAGAAGATGTGTTTTAACCAACTCCGAAATATACCGTTGTGATGTCATGTTGCCTCGAATGAAGACCAAAGGAGACATGCTGCCATAAGTAATCGCACCCCGAACCATAACACTTACAGTGCGGTGTACGTGCCTCTCAACTGTAAATAGAAGATTCCGTTGTTCACCTCGTCTTCTTCTGACTCTCATACGACCGTCGTACATTCCTAAAAAAAATCTAGCTTCGTCACTAAAGACAACACGACGCCATTCAATATTACAATGAGATCGTTCACTGCACCATTGTAACCGTTACTGATAATGTTCTGCAGTCAAAGGAGGCACAAGTTGCGGATGTTATGATGTTAACCCAAAACTTCGGATTCGGCGATAAACTGTTATGAGGGTTACAAGGCGACCACCAACTGCCCGAGCAGAGGAAAATCGTTCTCTAAGTGCCAGTTGTCTTAAGTGATGCTCCTGACGCTCATTAATTCTTCTTGAAGCCCCGGTTCCTCTCTTACGAAATTCCCGCCCATCTTCAAATCATGCACGACACACTCGCATTGCAGTAGACCGATTTCTATTTACACGGTTAGCAATTTCCCCAAATGAAAAACTAGCTTCGCGTAAAACAATAATTTGACCTCTGTTAAATTAGCTTAATTGACGGTAATATCCATACTCTAGGCATGATCAAACAAACAAAATATGTTAACAAAATAACAACAACCAAAATAATGTTAATTAACAATGAAAAAGAACAACGAATCGTACGAAAACTACAGACCGATAAAGGTAGCAAAAAATTATTGTAACGAAACTAGTTAATTGTTTTTAAAATGTTTATTTATGTTCACTAAAATTACAAATTATTTACATGCACTTAATTATTTAAATATTTATTTCTTAATCTACTAACAGCAAACATTTATATTTCTATTTATGTGTATTTATATTTATGGTCAGCAGTAACTTACAGCATAAGATTCTAATAAAAACTAAACTAGGAGAATTTAATCTGCTGTTTATTTAGGAAAGAAAAATTCTAGAACAATATAAAGAAGATTTCAGAATATTACTCATAATAATGATGTACTAATTTGTAATGCTATAACTCATTGCTTATCTAACTAATTGACAGATATCGGTTACCGCGGTGAATCATTGCGATTAAATTACCTATTTTATTACAAAGAAAACATTCTAAATGATTCTAGAATTTTCCATTTATTGTTTCTAATTTTTGTTACACTGCCCCCTCCTTAAGACTGTTACGTCCCGTAACAGTGACCTTGAAATTTGCACTTGCGATGGTTCTACGTTTGTTGGCGAATGTCGGAATCTACACTGCGATCTATACTTGCTGCCCAATCTCCTAAAAAAATTGCAGTCCAGAGATTTCGTTGTTGGTGGAGTTCTATTTGGATTCCAACTGCGCACCAGGATCTCGAAACACTACCTCCAATTAAGCTGGCGTAGACCGCTGTCGAACTTTGGAATAGCTAACTTTCTACTGGCATCGGTACAAATATATTTTCTTAAGTCACATAATGTCTTCTACAAGTCTTGATAGCGTGGTTTTGATAGGATAATGTTTTCATAGCAAGGTAGTAAATATTTCGCATACCTTGGCGGTGACGGCGTAGTAAGTGACATACCTGTCGAATTTCTGGCTCTTGTTGCAGTATTTCTTCTACGCCACTATACCTCTTTTTAAACTCAACTGGGATGCGACGGGACATTTTGACGACACAATAGGCTAAAGGGTACTCCTCTGGTACATCAAACAGATTTCTGTACTTCTCAGTGGTAACACCAAATCTAGCTTTGTGGTGTCCCGAATAGGTCGTCATAAACTCAGTAAATGATTGTTCGCGGTTTTTGACTTCTAATTCTTCCAATTCACACAATCCTGCTGTTCTGGCTCTACCTTCCTTCCAGCGTATGGGGCTAACCGATTTATGTGAACCACTTTGGATTTTCCTGTGGGCTATTTCATAATTCGGTAGATTATATAGTTGATCCTTTTTATCACTTTATAAGGACCTTCCCAAGATTTTTGCAATTTTAGAGATAGACCACGTCGTCGCTCAGGTTGGTACAACCAGACTAGATCGTTGGATTGAAATCCTCCCGTTTTGGAACTTATATTATACTGGACTTTCATGCGATCGCTGGCAATTTTATGTTATTGCGGACTCTGACATGCATAGAATTTAGTTTCTTTCGTAAACTTTCAGCATACGCATTTCCAGCGACCTCCTCCTCTCCAGGCTTACTACCAAACTCCAAATGACACGGTAGTCTTATTTCCCGCCCAAACAATACTCTGACTGGGGTCCTTCCTGTCGTTCCGTGTACGGCTGATCGATATGCCATCAGGAACAAATGCAAGTACTGGTCCAAATCTCTTTGATGGTACGAGACAATTTTCGATATATATTTTCCCATTGTTCGATTCATGCGTTCTACCATTCCATCTAACTGTAGGTGTAGAGCAGTTATTCTGGTTTTGCGTATTTTCAGAGACTTTGAAACAAGGCCGACTCAAAATTCTTCCTTGATCTGAGTGTAATTTCAAAGGAATCCCAAAACGGCTAAACAACTCTGCTACCAAGGTCTCGGCCACTGTAACTGCCTCTTGATAAATTAGAGCATATGCTCTGGTCTATTTACTAAAATAGTGCATTGCATCCAGGATGTATTTGTTTCTTGCTTCGGTTTCTGGAAATGGATCAGCTATATCAATGGCGATTATTTCGAATGGGCTACCTACATTATATTGCCGCATCGGTGCTTTTCGCCTTCCCAATGGATCGTTCCCAGAAGCATATGTTACACATTTTCGACACCATTCCTAAACATAATCCTTACAGTTCACCCAATAAAATCTTTCACGGATCTTTTCCAGAGTTTTCTTTACTCCCATATGCCCTCCTGATGGACCATCATGCAGCTGTCGTAGAATTTTCGATACACTGTTTTTCGGAACCACCAACTTCATTCTTTTTTTACTCCCATCATGACTTTCCAGGGTTCAAAAGGTCGTCCTGAGCTTGCAAGAAGTTTCATTGAGACCAGTATGCTTTAACAATGTGATTGAATGAGGCCACTTCCTTCCAACCTGGTATTCGACATTCGTTCTTCCATTCTAATAGCACCTTCAGGTCTGAGTCGTTTTCCTGACATTGTTTGCGATGTCTGCAAATCCACGTACAAATAGACGATAGTAAGTGCATAACTCCAAGAAGCTTTCTAATTCATGTTTACTTTTCGGTTGTGCCCATTCTCGCAAGGACCCAATTTTTTCTGGGTTAGCTGCCACAAGTATTTCAGTTTGTTTTGAAACCAGTTGCACTTTTTCGGACTAAATTGTAGATATGCGCTTCGTAGTCTTTGAAACACCTCTTCAAGATTTTGCAGGTATTCGTCGAAGGTCTTTCCAATTACTATGACATCGTCCAAGTATACTAGACATTTTTGGCCAAGACAATCCTCTCAGGATCAATTCTATTAGACCTTCAAACGTAGCTGGTGCGTTCCACACGCCAATAAGCATCACAGTGAACTGCCAAAGACCAGATCCAACAGAGAATGCTGTCTTTTCCCGATGTTCAGCTTCCATACCGACTTGCCAATCACCAATTTTCATGTCTAGAGTTGAAAACCATTTGGAGCCGGAAAGCGTGTCTAAAATGTCGTCAATTCTGGGTAGAGGATAGCTGTTCTTTTTGGCCACATTATTTAAACGACGGTAATCCGCATAGGATCTACTATCTGATACCATATTTCTTTTAACTAATACAACTGTCGATGCGCAAGGACGGCTAGATAGCTCTATTATCCCTTCAAGGGCCATGTCCTTGGTGATCTGTTTGGGTTCCTCTCGTTTGGATAAAGGCAGCCTCCTTGGTCGTTGACGTATTAGTTGAGCAACACCGGTATTTATTTTGTGCGTCACAACATTTTTTCTGCCTTCCAAATAGTCATCCGTGACAACATATATCGGCATATCGTTGGATCAACTGACTTGCTTTAGCTTTTTGCTGATAGGATAACATATTATCCAAAGGTTCGAGTGTGGCATGCAGTTTAGGTAAATTATTTACGGGCAAAACCTTCTCAGTGGCTTTTGTGTAACGTACCACGGATGGCATGGGTCTGCATGATCCTAATTCAGTGCCCTTCTTTAGAGTCATCTAGATGGTATTGACATTCATCAAGTGAACATGTGTTGTTTCCTGTACCTCGATCAACACTCTTCCAGTCAGAATTCCACTACCAATATTTATTTTGCTGATTTCTAAAATTTCTATAGGCCTACCCGGAAACCTCCATCCGGTTGGCCCATAACTATTGTTTCACTGCTTGGCGATAATGTCACTTCTTCTGCTATTACTATTTTTATTGCACGGTCATACCTTTGACTCATGGGTATCTATTCGTCATCAACTCGTATGATGTGGTTCTTCAAGTCTAAGGCGAAGCCAAACTCAGACATTACATCCATACCCAATATAACAGATTCCTAAATATCAGCTACTAGTACACAATGCGTTAGCTTGCTACAAATTATCTCAATATCTGTAATAATTTCACGATAAACGATTGCGTGCTTTCCTGTAGCTGTACGTAATCTCAGCTGTGATGTCAATAATCTTCCATTCCCAACAACGTTCGATTTTACTATTGTCTTCGTTGCTCCTGTATTCAGCAGCATTTTGCAATTTCTTCCTGCAATTGTTCCATTAATCTAAAGACTATCCGGTTGATGTTTTAAGGATGCCACTTGGATGGTGACTTCTTGGTGTTTTGCATTATCAGCAGGACTGCTGATAGAATTTTGACAATTTTCCTGTGTATACTCCTGTTTACTGCGCTTCGTGGATCGAAGTTTACGCCCTGTTGGCTTTTGCATGTTAAGCAATGTTAACACCATTTCTTCTAAAGTCTCAGTACTATCTTTATCTTTCTTCAAGGCTCGCACGCGAACATGGTCCTTAGACCCCTGTTTGGCTGCTTCAAATTCTAGTGAGTGAGCCAATGCACTAGCAAGGTCATGCGGACGTGCTAACCTAAGTGCTTGTTGTGTTTCAGAATCCCTAAGGCCACTGACAAATGTTTGCAGCCCAAGTTGTTCAATAAAGCTTTCTGGAGCCGTTGGATATGCTAATATTACTAGCCGCGCAATTTCAGCTTCAAATTATCTGGGGTTCTCCCTAAGCTTCTGTACACGATTTCTTAATCGGGCACAGTAGACCTGTTGCAGATGTTTGCCTCCATATTTCATTTCCAATCGTGAAACAAGGCAGTCATAGTTATTCTGTAGATCGTCCGGTATTGTTTGTAGAATGTCTAAAGCATTCCCATGTAGAGCCACTATTAAGGCAGTTGGCATTTCTTCAATGGTCTATCCATTTGATATTGCGGCTGCTACGAATTGTTTATGCTAATTGGGCCAAGATGTCTTCCCCTCATATGCGGGTGCTTTAGTGTATTCTCTAGTATTTAGAATGCCAGTTTCAATAACAGGAAAATGTTCAATGTGCTGTATATTGGCTTCGGTTGATTGTTCATGAGGAACTAGTGACGCCTCCTTCTTAGGTATGGGACTTCTTTATTTACAGTCAGGAGGATAAACTTTTGATGTAGTTCATCACACTTCTTAGTTACTTCTTCATATTTTGTTGCCATCTCATTGGTAACATCTTTTATTTCTTTTCTTAGGTACTGTTTTAATTTAATTTTGCTTAATTTAAATTCTTCAATTAGTGAATTTTGACTTACTTTAATTTGATTTTGTAATTTATTTTTATTGATTTCCATTTCTTCTTTTAATTTGCTTGTAATTTCTTTTTTATGGAATCCATTTTGGCTTGCATATTTTGCAACATTTCCATCAACACGCCCATATTTTGTTTTTCGGCGCTTCTTGCCACGAGCATATATAAACAATTATACTAGCTTATAATTAATTATAGTCTATTAGTTCAACTTTTAAAAATAAACCCCACATCTGATACCAATGTAACGAAACTAGTTAATTGTTTTAAAATGTTTACTTATATACTCTTATTTATTTAAATATTTATTACACAATACACCAACTACAAACGATTATATTTCTATTTATGTATATTTATACGAGGGCTGCTATTTATATTGCTGGCCTTGGTAACACTGATTGTTGCTAGGCACCAGCTGATGTTTCCAGTGCAAACTTCACATTGTTAAACA